>JBBBDQ010000976.1:1302500-1327500 GCA_037127315.1 Ascarosepion bandense | reverse complement strand
CGTCACGTTCTTTTTAAAATAATGTGTATTACTTTAACCGATCTGCACAGACAAGAAAACAAAATATAGCAAATTTGCCCTCCTTCAGATTTTTTTTTTTTTTTTTTGTAGGAAAAACCAATGTCTGACCTTTTTAAGCTGCTCAGACACAGATAACTTCACAACATTCAGTCAGTTAGTTAAGTGCCATGCGCGATACACGCTAGGGTGATCATGTCTCTTTCGAGACATGACTGACGGAGCAGAAGATTATCCATTAAGATTATCCAGGTTGCCATTACTTTCTGCGGTAGACTGGTTGCCAGCCAAGGCTATAGAACCCAATCTGTCCTCTCATTTAACCCATAACTGGAGAGAAGAGACAGATTAATACCTTTCCCAAGGGTATTTGCGCGTAAGTGAATGCAATGAATTCAACTGGAATTCGAACTCTGCTTCCCGATTTCTCATTCCGAGCCGATATCCACTGCGCCACAACGCACAAAACTACAAGGTTCCATTTACCCTTTTAATGAAAGCACATCCACTCGTTTAGATTTTCTGGAAAGGCCACATATACTTCATCTCGTATCCGAAACATAAACAAAACAATTTCTAAAGAATTAATGGATCTTTTATTAATTTGACATTTTTATGACTTCATGTGTTATTTTGTTTGTGGATACTCTTAAAGAGTTTTTTGTTTGTGGATACTCTTAAAGAGTTTTTTGTAGACGTTGTCGGTTAGATTTCTTTAGGATACTGGTGTTATGAACCAGAATTTTTATAATGGACGTAGTCAGTTGTTTATGGATAATAATTAAAATTGCACAAATTACTATCGTTTGTTCGTAAGTGATAAATAATTTAAAATAATGTTTACAATACATGATGCAGATGTCAGGTCACGTATCTCAGAATTCGGTGGCTGGGACTTACTCCAGATCAACCCACTGGTGCACACTGGGATTTGTCCTGTGTCAATTGCTCGCCATGTGTAATCTATTCTACTCTATTCTAGTCTAGTCTAATCTAGTCTATGAAGCTCCAAATTATACATTCCCTTCTTTCTTTAGTGGGGAAAATTTACTTAAAAATATTACCTTTTCCATTAAAAATAAGAATGTATTGGAAATTAAGAATGTCTTTGTGTTTAATGTGATCGATACCAACTTGGCAGACCGCCTGCAGTCTCTCTCCAACGTGGCTTCCCTGTGTCTCTTCTATAAATACTTTCACGGCTTCTGCTCCGATGAACTTACATCACAGGTGCCTCCTAAATACGAATTTGAACGAGATACTAGATTAGCAACTAGATCCCACCCTTTTACAGTGAAACCGATAAAATGCAACCGCAACTTCTACTCCAACAGTTTCTTTCCTCGCACTTCTCGACTGTGGAATTCTCTTCCACATGATTGCTTCCTCGACGGCTACAATCTCCAGGAGTTTAAATGTAAGGTCAATAGACACCTCCTAACACACTAACCTGCTCCCATTCTATCAAACACTCTTCCCATCTGCCCAACCCTCATCTTCGGTATCCTTACTCATCTGTCACCTTCCTCCTGACATTCCCTATGTCTAACCACTCCTTCTCTTTACCTTCCCCTATGTAGCCCCATGCGCAATAGTGGCAGTGGAATGCCTTGCTTGGGGTGAGATGATTAAAAAAAACTCTGCGGCTGCCGTAATGAATCTAAGAGCGGAAAATGAAATCCACAAGTCAAGTTTTTTTTTTGTTTTGTTTCCCTTTTGCATTTCGAAAAGTTATAATTCCATATTTTCTTCTCCAAATTACGATCTAAATAGTATGACTAAACGGGTTCTCTAGCTTGATCTATTCAACTTATAGAGCAAGACAATTTTAAGTGCCAATTAAGGGTCTGCCAGGATTCATCATTGGCGGCCACAATCTGAACAATATAAGATACACAGATGATACAATGCTGATAGCAGACACGGAAAGGAAACTACAAGACCTCCTACAGAAGGTAGCTAAAGAAAGCGGAAAGAAAGAACAACAAATAAACAAGAAAACTGAATGCATGGTCATCAGTAAAAAGAGGGGAACAAAATGCCAACTACGGGTCGGGGATACTAAAATCAAGCAGGTACAAAAAATTAAATACCTTAGAAGTATTCTGACAGAAGATGGAAAGTGTAACGCTTAGATCTGAAGGCAAATTTGCATGACCAAGGATGCATTCCAGAAGCTGAAGTTCAGTTCAGGGACTTCAGACTAAATTATGCTTTTATTGATAAAATCATGCGTAAGTACTTCCACTAATTCGCTGAAAAAAACAGCATAGTATGAAAAAAAAAGAAGATTCCAAACTGAATAAAAACGAATTTTTTTAATCAAAATATTTATGTTATTTTTATGAGGAAAAATCAAAGTATTTTTCAATTATTTTTTCAAAATTTTTAATCCTTTCTTACACGATCAAAATTTTGGTAAAAAATCTTTTGATTTTCTTTTGTGGGTAACCAAATCTTTGCGTGAATTTATAATGTATAATGTAATATTACAATACTCGTTTTTTTTTTCGGTAAGAAACACGTTAATGTGGAAATTCTTGCAAAAATCAAATAATTGTCGAATTTAAAAAAAAAAACATTTAGAACTTATTCACAAATAAATAAAATTATTTTTGAAATCTAAATAGAATACTGAAAGACAGGAAAATTTCGCTAGAAAAAAAGAAGAGAGTACTGGATTGCTATATGATGTCTGTTATTCGATATGATAGTGAATACTGGACAATTTTCTCAAAGAAGAACGACTAACCATCAATTGTAAGAAGACAGAATGTATGTTTGTCAGTAAAAGGTAGAGTCCACGTTGTGAAATGCTAAAATAAAGCAAATACAAAAATTTAAATACATGGGAAAAATTTTAATAGAGGTTGGAAAATATGCCAGTGAAATTCGAACACCCAATGGAAGAGCGAAAAAGTCCTTCCAAAAGTTAAGCAAAGTATTAAGAAACATAAAAAATTCGATAGAACAAAGAAAATAGTACTGAATTATAATTTAATATCAATCCTCTTCTCTTCTCTGTACAATTTTCTTACGGATGAGGGAGCAGTAATAATGTGGTTCTACAGGTGGATGCTGAGAATGTTATATACTGGATCTGTGAGTTATGAAGAAGTTTTGAGGATTTTAAGGATTACAAGTGGCTGTTTATAATTAGAATAAAAAAAAGACAGTTTATATATATATATATTGTAATGGTTGTTACAATGGTTTATAAAAGCATAGTATCACACCACTTACTTGCTACCTAGGTTTCGACGACGCCGCTCTCTTCTTTGCCTGATGAAACCGGTGTGGTCGAAACCTAGGTAGCAAATAAATGATATGTGTTCCGTTCTTTCACACACACACACACACACACAGATAGAGAGAGAGAGAGAGAGAGAGAGGGAGAGAAAGAGAAAGATAGAAAGATCCTCATATCTATGTCTCTCTCACACTCGGTTTCTTTTTTCTACGCCCTTTTTTTACCCTCTCTCTCTCTCTCTCTCTCTTTCTCTCTCTTTCTCTCTCATACACACGTTCTAGCATGCTCACCCGTTCGTTCACTTTCGTTCTCAGTCTGTCGCTTCAGTGTGCATGTAAACGCCCCAGTAGTTAAATAAACTATTTCGACACCATCCGCTAACATATATCACCTAAGACGCCAGCCAGGTGACCAACCAAATTTTAACAACGAAATTATTTATTTTATAGAAAGAGAATAAAATAAGCTCAGAAATAACATTACTTGCTATTTTTTCCAATGTTGTTTATTCTTTTTGATCAGACGGGGAGTGACGACGCTGTCAGGTAAGTGAGACTCTCTATTCTGTCAATGAAATGGTTTTTGTGTTTTACGATACGCCAATTTGAATTAAAAAAAAATTAAAAAAAGGGAACAGTGTAATTTCGCTTATTTGTTTCATCGAAATTCCAAATAATACATTGTTATTTTGACAAGTGTTCAAACTTCCGAAGAAAAGAAAGAAAGCGAGCAAGCTAGAGACAAAATATAGTTTATATACATTCACATGTGAAGAGAAACTCATAGACACATATTAAGTAGTACTTGTATTTATTTATAGCTGTGTGTGTATGTGTGTGTGTGTGTGTGTGTGTGTGTGTGTGTGTGTGTGTGTGTGTGTGTGTGTGTGTGTGTTTACTTGAGCACTATTTTAATAATGTAAAGTACTAAGCTGATGTTTCGAAATAATATTTTTTTTACAAATATATATTTATGGCATAAAGCTGATAAAATGATTCCTCATTTTCTTATTTCTTTACACACACACACACACACACACACACACACACACACACACACACACACACACACACACACATATATATATATATATATAAATCCAGGTAAAGAGAACCAACAGTTTTACAATTCCGTGTTCTGTGGCATTTACATTTTTTAAAAAAAGTGCTTAATACAATAAATATTGAAGAGCATAATATATAATCATATAATTAAAGTTGTTTTTTAAGTAAAAATACATGCTTGTAACTATGATCTAACATTGCCTGATGACGAGGTAGAAATCTCGAAACATAGAAATTTCCGTGTCGCAATGTATTTTTAATTAAAAAACAAATTTAATTATATATATATATATATATATATATAATTAAATATAAATATATATATATATATATATATATATATATATATATATATATGTATGTATGTATGTATGTATTATGTGTTTGTTTACGTATAATGAATGACAGTTTCAAAAGAGCAAGCAGACTAGATTATGCTTTCATTGATGAAATCATGTGTAGGTACTTCCACTAATTCGCTGAAAAGACAGCATGGTATGAAAAAAATAAAAGAAAAAAGATCCCAAACGAGTTTTTTTCAATCAAAATATGTTATTTTTATGAGGAAAAATCAAAGTATTTTTCAATTATTTTTTCAAAATTTTTAATCCTTTCTAACACGATCAAAATTTTGGTAAAAAATCTTTTGATTTTCTTTTGTGGGTAACCAAATCTTTACGTGAATTTATAATGTATAATGTAATATTACAATACTCGTTTTTTTTTTCGGTAAGAAACACGTTAATTTGGAAATTCTTGCAAAAATCAAATAATTGTCGAATTTTTAAAAAAAACATTTAGAACTTATTCACAAATAAATAAAATTACTTTTGAAATCTAAATAGAATACTGAGAGATAGGAAAACTTCTCTAGAAACAAAGAAGAGAGTACTGGATTGCTATATGATGTCTGTTATTCAATATGACAGTGAATGCTAGACAATCTCCTCAAAGAAGAAGGACTAATCATCAATTGTAAGATGACAGAATGTATGTTTGTCATCAAGAGAAAAAGACCAAGTAAAGGAAAGGGAGAAGAAAGGACTAACCATCAATTGTAAGAAGACAAGAAGACAGAATGTATGTTTGTCAGCAAAAGTCCAAGTTGTGATGTATGGACAGGAAAAAAAATCTTTTAGAACTTATTCACAAATAAATAAAATTATGTTTTAAATTATTATTTTTAAAATTTATTGAATATATATATATATATATATATATATATATATATATTTTACATCTCTTACTTTCTTATTAATGAAATTTTAAAAAAATTAATTTTGTTCGGAAAATTGGTTTTATTCATTAAACTCGGAACATTGGGGAATATAAATTATCTATTATCTTTTCAAACATTTTGCCTTTATTTCCGAAAATCTGCTTCTAATAATAAAATTGAAAATGCTAATAAAACTATGACATTATTTAATTTAATAAGCTGAAGAAAAAAGATTTTCGATTAAGAATGAAATTTTAAAAGAATTGTTTTCATTTTTATTAGAATAATTTATAAAGTTTCAAAAATATTTTTTAAGTACTTCAAAGATTTGTTGGCGTTAGGTTCTTAACTCATTAAGTAAAGACTATATTTATTGATTGAAAATTGAATAGTTTAATGCAAATCATCGTAACTTCATATTTAAAATTTTTTTTTAAATTTTGTGTATATTTTTTGTATGGTAATTTCTATGTGTACATTAAAGGTCATGTGTTTCACAGTTTCTTCCTCTTACAAGTAAAAAAATTGTAAAATTATGTCATTTGTGATCGCCATAGTCTTGTCTTATCTTGCATCTGCCCGGCAGTGTTTAAGAGATAGTTATATTTTCAATTTTATGCTATAAATAAATAATACTTCTGTAAATCAGATTAATTTAACTTTAAATTTTTTTAAATTTTCAAAAATACTGTGTCACTGATGTACATTTTATTTTGCAAGATTTTTAAAACCGAGAATTAAGTTTTATTTACAAATGTGTTGACCGCTCAAAAATAGCTAAAATCTTTTTTAAATTTTAAAGATCTCAAAATTTTAGATTCCAATCCATATAATTTTTGTTTGATATACACCAGAGTATGTATGGAAAGTGCGACATGGAGTCCCAAAGACGCATTGGCATGGTCAAGGATGCATTTCACAAGCTAAGGAGAGTACTGAGAGACAGGAAAATCTCATTGGAAACAAAGAAAAGAGTGCTGGATTGCTATGTGATATCTGTCCTTCTGTATGGAGATGAATGTTGGACTATCTCATCTTCAAGGATGAAGAAGAGGCTTGGGGCAATAGAAATATGGTTTTACTGAAGGATGCTGAGGATATCATGAATTGAGCAGGTGAGCAACAATGAGGTGTTGGAGAGGATGGAAACGAGAAGAAAACTCATACTTAAAATCAGGAAGAGACAGATGATGAGGTTCCTGGAACACGTAATGAGGAAAGAGGGCCGAGAGAATTTAATACTCACAGAAATGATAAGGAGAAAGATAAACAAAAGAAAGCAGCACGAGACATACTTGATAAGCCTGAGCAGATGAATGGCGGAGCGAAGTTTACAAGAGATACCAAGAGGAGAAATATTGAGAGCGACAAGAGACAGAACCAAGTGAAAGTCCATGATCGCCTACGTCCTGAAGGGACATGGCACATGAAAATTTTGCTTACTGGAAACAATAAATTAAATCATTTAGCTTTTAATTAAAACTAAAATAAAATGTTCAAGTAAACGTTTTTATTTTTAAAAATTAATTTTAAAAGTTAGTAACCGAAAAAGGCACCTAATATATATATATATATATATATATATATATATATATATATATATATATATATCCGAGTGAATAAAGAACGAAGAAAAAATAACGGAGAAAATTTTTTTTACAACGTCCAAAACGTTAATTTAAAACAGTGCTCAATATATAATATATAGAGCTGTGAATATTTATTATAAATTATATTTTAGAACATGTACAGAATCCTAGTTTTGTAGTCGATATATAAAAACTTTTGTACATGTTCTAAAATGTAATTTATATAAGTTATCCACATACAAGCCTGTTTCGCTGTATCACAGCGCATCAGTGCGGGTAAACGCATCCACTTGTTTCTGGCCGGGATCGAAACCCGATCGATTTGGTGTCAGTCGGAGTCGCTACTCCCTAAGCCATCAACGCATAGAATCAGAGAAGGGAAATTTTAATGTATTGTATATAAGCAGTGTATACACACGCCAGCCACCGAGAGAACTCGATTCATTTCTGAAGAGTCACGCATGTAGCAGAAGTGGAAACTTTTTTCAAAATTTTCTTCTCCAGAGAGCTCAATCATAATGAGAGCATAATATATATATATATATATATATATATATATATATATATATATATATAGGTTCCCCCCCCTCCAACCTTTTGGCTGAAAAAAAAAAACACCATAGCGTGATGAAAAAAGTTCCCAGACTTAAAAATAAAGTTTTGAAGTCGAAATGTTTATCTTATTTATTAAGAGGAAAGAACAAAGTAATTTTGTTATTCTTTTATTATTTTATAATCCCTTCTCGCACATTCGAAATTTGGGTTAAAAATCATTTGTTTCTTGTTATATTTTTATTTTTTATTTTTTCTTTACGTCACCGGTTGATGTAATATTTACGAAGATTATTTTTGCGCCTTTTTCCGCTAAAGAAATACACTGATTTGAAAATTCTTGCAAAAATCAAATAATAGTCGAATTTTAAGGAAACTTTCAGTACGTATTTCCAAATAATAAAATCAATAAATAAATAATAAAACTATTTGTGAATTTTTTTTTTTTAACCTTGGTAATTTTTCTTTTCTTTTTTTTTTTTTACATATGTTAACTCCTACTTTCTTAATCTCATGAAATTTCGAGAAATTATATTTTCATTCGAATTTTTTATTAGATAAAACAGAGCGCCTTATAGAAATAATAAATCATTAATCTTGTTTTCCAGACTGCTACACATTTACCGAAAATGATGATCCGAACGGTTAAATATAAAATGCAATAAAACTATGACATTATTTTATTAGGAACGCTTTCAAATGCTTTTATAAATAATATTTATTAATAACATTATTGTGTTAAGAAAAAATATTCGAGTAATAATAAAGTTTTACAAGAATTGTTTTCATGTTTTTAAATTATCATAATTTATAATATATAAATCTTTAAAAGATTCTGAATTACATTTATCCGATTAAGTAATATTGTTATTTTTAGGGGAGACAACTCTCCCCCTAACGATTCATTGACTCTTCACACAAAAAAGGGTAAGAACAACAACATAGCTGTTAGACAATACTTTACGAGTAGACAGTATTTTGTTATCCCACCCAATCCTGTTGTATCCTGGTCGATGAGAATAAAAAACGTATATTGTTGTGTTTCAAAATATATTTAACTGTGTTTGTTATATTTTGTTGTTCCTAATATTTTGGGTTACAACAAATTTTTAGCGACGAGGATGAGATAAACAAAACTCGTAAAAATGGCAATGTCACCAGACATTCAGAAAGAGATATTGAATCAATAACAAGAACAGTTTCAAATGCCACAACAGCAGTTGTTGACTATGATAAACCAACAGTTCAGTCAACAATTCAATCATCAACTGGAAATTTTAAAAGAAGTAAGGAATTTGAACACAAATTTGTGGATAATAACATAACGGAACTCCATTATGACAATGAAAGCGGAAAAACTTTTGCTTCGTGGTACAGTAGATGGATATGCATTCTCCAAAACGAATTTTCATAGAATAACGAACATTAGAAAATCCGTCTACTAATTTGGAAACGGGGAATCCAAGAACACGATCATTACACAAATTACATCCTATCAAAGCAGCCAATGGATTTCACATTTACAGAAACAGTAGAACTGCTAAAAGAAATATTTGGAGAAAAAAAACAGTCATTGTTGAATACAATGTTTAATTGTCTCAAATTAGAAAAAATGACGATTATGTAACGTTCGCTGGTATCGTAAATCGGGAATATGAACAATTTAGACTAAATTCTCTCACATAGGAGCAGTTTAAATGTTTGATTTTTATCGCAGGACTGATGTCTAAATCACACAGTGATATTCGGATCAGACTACTTTCTAAATTGGAATACGATAAAGACATCATAATTCAAGCTCTAACAATTGAAAATCGACAATTTTTTAAGCATTAGACGCTGAACTGTAGGGAGCTGGTTAACGTTTCTTTTGTTCGGCCTTGTGTCAGACCTAACCGAACTCCCTACTGCTTACAAGTTTTATGTTGAATAATATTCATCAGAATTATTATTAGAAGGTTTTTTTATCAGAAGGTTGGTTGTCAGCAGGTTGGAATATGTAGAATTAGTGTAGAAGAGTGGAATAATAAAATATGCACTTTGAATGCTAAAATAGAAATTTATTAAAAGAAAAGACTAGCATAAGTTGTAGAAATTACTGTTCGTTGAGAAAGTTATGAGTAGAGTTCGTGTTCAGTGATAAAGTTGAGGTATTAAAGAGTCCGTACAAAATGTTTGTAGAAGTAATTATTGGGAGAGATAAGGAGAAAAAGAACAAGGTGCGACCTGACCTTATCTCCGGGTTGATTTGAAGTTGCCGTTACATGTTAGTTGTTTGTCAGCAACCCGCCTCCTCTGACTGACCGTGACCAGTTAGAGACCATCCTTAAATATTCAATTCAGTCACGTAGGGTGGCTCAGAAATGATTTTTTTCTTTAGCTATTGGAAAACCGTTTCTCTGACGTATTTTGAATTTTGAGATTTGATGACCAATCAGGATCCAGAGTTCCGCTACATGTCCGTAAAGGAATTTGATATTTATTTTTGGTTTACCACCGGAACTTCTGCGTGGAGCCCAGATGCGCAAAGACCAGTTTTAGTCATTTGCTTTCAGAATCTCTGAGGGCAAACATACGGTCTGTCGCTTGCTCGGTATCACCACAACACCATGTTAGTGCAAAAAACCAAACACCCCGTCATTAATAGGAAACGTCTAAGCAACCAAAGAAAACAAGCCTCTTCACAGTACTTTTGGATCCAAAAAAAGGTATTCCTGTGTATACAGCAAACCTTGTTTTTTACTCATTCCACTACAAGCAAGGCGGTACTGCCACTCATTTGCAGGAAGCTACATTAGATAGTTAAAGTTATAGACAGGAAGAGAGTGAAAAGAAAGGCGAACGAGCTACAGGAGGTGACAGAGAAAAGGTAAGAGAAGGATGTGGACACAGGAGTGAAGACAGTTGCGAAAGCAGAGAGAAAGGAACAAAAACAAGATACACGGGGTGGTGTAGAAAGGACTCAAGTGGGTAAGAGATGGGAATTGACTTTGCATATAAATTCCTGGAGATTGCAGCAATCAGGAAAGCAAGTATATGGAAGGAAGTTCCACAGGTGGGAAGTGCGAGAAAAGAATCTACTGGAGTAGAATTATCGCCTGCATTTGGTTGATTTAACTGTAAAAGGGTGGGACCTAGTTGCCAGTCTCGTTGCACGAGTAAATTCTTGTGGAGGAGGCACTAGTGACCTAAGTTCGTCAAAGCAGAAGCCATTAAAACATTTGTAGAAGAGACAGAGAGAAGCCACATCCCACCGGTGAGAAAATGACTGGAGTCGAGCTACCAGGTCGGGACCAATCAGATTATAGATTCTATTTATACTGGTCTATACCTCTGCTATACATCACGAGATTTGTGACCAAATCCAAAGTGTCTCTTATGAGAATAGATCCTTGACCTAATACTTCAAATTCAGTCACTTTCCCACAGCTGTGATGGGCCATCATTCTGTTATTCCCATGAATATTCTCATAGCAATTGTTCGCCTTGGAATGAATTTAAGCTTGCTACTCGATTGGATGTGCGTTGTGGTGCAGTGGATATCGACTCGGAATGAGAAGTCGGCGAGCCTAGTTCGAATTCCAGTTGAATTCCTTGCATTCACTTGCGCACAAATACCCTTGGGAAAGGTCTTAATCCGTCTTTATGGGTTAAATAACAGGACAGACTGGGTTCTATAGCCTTGGCTGCCAACCAGTCTACCGCAGAAAGTAATGCAGCCTACTGCGCAATAATCTTCAGCCCAATCAGTCATGTCTCTTTGAAGACATGATCGCCCAAGCGTGTATCACGTATTTTTTTTTTTAATCATTTCACCCCAAGTAAGGCATCCCACTGCCACTATTGCGCATGGGGCTACATAGGGGAAGGTAAAGAGAAAGAGAGGTTAGATATAAGAATTTTCAGAAGGAGGGTGATAGATGGGTAAGGATACCGAGGCTGAGGGTTGGGTAGATGGGAAGAGTGTTTGATAGAATGGGAGCAGGTTAGTGTGTTAGGAGGTGTCTATTGACCTTACATTTAAACTCCTGGAGATTGTAGCTGTCGGGGAAGCAATCATGTGGAAGGGAATTCCACAGTCGGGAAGTGCAAGAAAAGAAGCTGTTGGAGTAGAAATTGCGGCTACATTTTATCTGTTTAACTGTAAAAGGGTGGGACCTAGTTGCTAATCTAGTATCTCGTGCAAATTCATACCTAGGGGCACCAGTGATCTAAGTTCATCGGAGCAGAAGCCGTAAAAGTATTTATAGAAGAGACACAGGGAAGCCACGTCACGCCGATGAGAGAGGGACTGCAGCCGGTCTGCCAAGTCAGTATCGATCACATTACAGACTCTCCGTTGTATTTTGTCAAGAACCCCGAGGAGAATAGTAGGGGCACCCAACCAGATGTGGCAGCAGTACTCAATGAACGAGCGGATGGTAAATATTCAAACTATTTGCTCCTGTCATCTAGACACTACTTTTTAGTTGCAAAACATTTATTATATATTAAAAAATAGATATAATAAATGTATTATAATAAAAATCATAAAAGTAAAAATATGAAAATTATTTTAAGGAATTAAATAATTTCTAGAACTACTATTATAATACCGTAGGGCACCTCGTGGTGGTGTAGGCACATAACTTACTAGATTGGCAATTACGTCGCATCGTTGAACTAGCTAAATGTTGTATCTTTTAAAGAGGTTACAAACAGACAAGGTGATACTCGAATGAGAGAGCAGCAAGACGTACGTAGATAAAAGAAGAGAGGTTTATTATAAAGAGAACCCCACCAAGACAGGGAATCTGGTGTGAAGCTAGTAATTACCGAAGCAAGTTACAGGTATCTCCTGTACTCACTATACATGGCTACTAATATAGTCAGTCCACATAGGCGATAGGGAGTGTGGGACATTCTAATACAACACTAAATGTAACCGTATGTTCTATTCTGATAGTTTCTTTTCTCGCACTTCTCGCCTGCTCAACTTTTTTTCCAAGTTCTTGCTTTCCTGCCACCTTGTATTTTTATTAACAAACATGTTACACGATAGAATATAGGAAGAGAGTATGAATGAAAATTATAAGCAACGTTAAAAGGAACGCCTGTCAACATCAATACAGACTCTTGGATACTTTTTATTTCGTTTCTGAACATGGCTATCAGTCGCTTGCTTGAAATAGACGAAACGAACGTTGTTATCGCCGCTTTCAAGTCAACTAATATGCACGAACGATCTCGCTACACTTCAGACTTTGTTGCTCTCCATAGATAAATGTCTGGAAGATTTACATCTGGTGAGCGTAGTGGCCACACGTCTTTGGAAATACTGTGGTTAGTAAAAGTTCTCTACAAAACTGCATAGATCTGTGAGATGTGCAGGCAATAGTAATGATTTCCTGACTTCTCGTTTGATCCATGAAGGTTGGAAGAACCTCTGAACAATAGCGCTCGCTGGTTATTGTGTCCATGAAGAAAATATGCCCGACGCCTAGAAATCGCAACTCATAATTCCATCTTGCGATCATGAATGGAAGTCTTTTGCAAACTGTGTAAATTATCGTGTTATATATTCGTTACGACGGTATAAATTTCGCCCAGAAGCGTATTCGCATTGTTGTTGCAAGAAAAAAACAGATATTATTTTGAGATGTCAGAGAGTGCGAAGAAAGACCCAGATGCAGGCTAAATTTTCTTCTGACGACAGGAGTCAAAGAAGTTAGCACTCACATATTTGCGGGACGTACCTTGGAGTGCCAGGTGCCAAATGAGGTTCGCCTATTTAAGTGAAGTCAGACAGCAGCAGTCAGCAGTTTGGCAATTGTGTCCAGAGAGAGAATCAGAAGTTGTCAGCTCGTGCACGTGCCTACTGCCGACCAAAGCCCCATTCCACACAACACATCACTGAAGAAAAGAGAATAAATATATTGTATATTTATATATATATATATCCGTATCGGCGTATTTTATCAGCAAAGTCGAGAAGATCTTCAATTTTGGGTCCAGTCTATTCTTCTTCGAATTGATATACAACAATTGGAGGACAACAATCATGGGTTTTGCGAATTAACGTAATTCGAGAGATGGAACGCTGCTTCGTCAATAAGTAATATCACATCAAAAATCACATCCGAAATATTAAAACTATAAAATCTGAAATACAAAAAAGGATTAGAAAAGTCCCCAGCAGCTTTCTGAGCACCCTGTATTTTACTGTAAAAGTTATATATTGGGAAAGAAAAGGGGCAGACAACTTGAAAAACAACTTATGTTTGTTATACAAATCTGATAAATTGTGTCGAATCTAGATTTTTTTTTTCACTAAATGTTTCAAGAGCCACTCGGTTAACCAAATGTGATTGTTGTGTGACCGTAGCAGATATGTACGGCTCTGTTACATGCCAATCGCTATTTTCTCACTATTTCCATGGCAAATGTTCAGACGAGCTCTATTCTTTAGTTGCCCTAGTTCAGGCCTTTATCGTTAAGACCCACCCTGCAACATTCCCTCTGTATTCAAATTGGATGTTCCACTCAATGTGCTTTTCTCCCAGAACAGTTATTTTATGTAACAGCGGGGTTGATTCTCTACGGTCTTAAACTTTTCAATTCAAGTATCAATTTTTATCTATCTTCTATATCCTCATAGTTTCTACTTGTTTGTTTCTTCCTCTTATATTCATGTCGTAGGCTTTATTCAGTAACACTCTATAATGTGTGGTTCTTGAGCCTTATATTGGGTATCAATAGGAAACAAAATGCAATATAAGTGAAGTTGTTTGTCCGAATAACATGCAGAATAAAGTCAATAATTCATCAGGTAAATTTAAAATCTTCACAAAATACACTTTAGAGACGATCTCGTTTGAATACAGGTATCAAACAATCTTTAACGTTGCTGTTACTAAAATGGGCGACCGCTTAAGGAAACCAAGTTTGTGGGATTTTACGAGGGTTATTCAATAAATAAGGTTAATTTTTCGATATAAAGACTTCTAATACAGATAGAAGCTTACTTTTTTAAATTTTTTTCCTTTACTTCTTTTTCAAAGGGATTTAATATTTTTGCAGATTGAAAAAAATATTTGAGAGTTTTGAAGATTAACAAAGATGGCCGACCAAGAAGCAATCTCCAGGTTTAAACAGAGGTTAGTTATCAAGTTCTTGGTTGCTGAAGGGTGCAAACCAGTTGAAATTTATAGGAGAATATCAACTGTGTATGGTGCCACATGTTTCATCCAAAAAATGTCTACAAGTGGGCTAAATTGGTTAAAGAAGGACGGAGTAGTGTTGAGGATGAAGACAGGCCTGGGAGGCCTACAGAAGTGAGGTCTCCTGAGGTGATCGAATCAGTCAATGACCTTATTCAGTCTGACAGAAGGGTGACAGTGGATAACATTGCAAGAACTTTGAGCCTATCTGTTGAACAAATGCAGGGGTCAACAGTCACATGGAGACGTCTTGCATCAAGCAGCTCAAACAGTGCAGACCATCAACAAGCTGGGCTGGGAACTGCTCCCTCATCCCCCTTACAGCCCAGACATTGCCCCTTCATACTTTCACATGTTTGGTCACTTGAAAGCGTTCACGAGAGGCACGAAGTTTGAAAATGACGATGAAGTCAAAAGTACTGTGAGCGATTGGCTGAGACATCAGTCCAAAGATTACGCTGAGGGAATACGGAAGCTTGTGCACAGATGGGGAAAATGTGTGACACTGCTGGGAGACTACGTTGAAAAATAAAAATAAAAGTAAGTTTCTATCTGTATTAGAAGTCCTTATACCGAAAATTTCACCTTATTTATTGAATGACCCTCGTAGAAGTCCTTATACCGAAAAATTCACCTTATTTATTGAATGACCCTCGTAGAAGTCCTTATACCGAAAAATTCACCTTATTTATTGAATGACCCTCGTAGAAGTCCTTATACCGAAACTTTCACCTTATTTATTGAATGACCCTCATATTATACAAAGCAAAGTTTAATAAATAAATAAAAACGAAGATAATATCTTTTAACAATATGATATCACCCAAAAAGCTCATAGTCTGGCTCGGTCAGAGGGTAGGCATAACATAATCAGAAACAGGAAGTCATTTGTAAAAAGGTCGTTAATCTCGTGACTAGATACACGTTATGCTGATGTTGATTTGACAATGATGTGCATATATTATAAAGCAACCAGTAAAATGTAGATTGTGTAGAGGCACAATTCATCTATTGTTCAAGCGCCGGACACTTCGTCATGCCGCTGGCGAGGATAATTCTTTTTTTATAATTTGTCGTTAATTTTAAAAGTTTAAAAATTTGATTGTATAAATCCGCATTATTTTATTTGCAAACAATTCTGAAGATGATAAATCGATCCCACGTAATTTCGATGTACAACGAGAGAGTTAGAACGGCTGTTTAAACTGAAGACTCTTTTGTGTTCGTAGATAAGGGTCTTCTTATCGCGTGATGTCTCCCCAACGTATACGTTTTTGTATTGTATATATTTTATCTCATAAATTCCGGTATTTGAAATGGTATTTGGTATATTTCTTCCTGATTAAATCACTATTATATCATCTTGGATACTGTGATAACAATCGTAGTGTTATGGATAGCTAATTTCTTTGTGAGTTTAACTGAAAGTTTGCTGATCGGGGGCAGAAAAATGAAAGCTGTATACTTTTTTGCGGAAATACCCGTTTTTTATCAGCTTTGTGAATTTTGGAAGATCGTTTTTAGCGTTGAGGGTGAATTAGTGTGGGTAGTGGAGAAATTTGAATGTTTTCTTAATATCTCTCTCTCTCTCTCTCTCTCTCTATATATATATATATATTAGTCATCCACATACAAGCCTGTTTCGCTGTATCACAGCTCATCAGTGTGGCTAGACATATCAACTTGCTTCTGGCCGGGATCGAAACTCGACCGATTTGGTGTCAGTCGGAGTCGCTACTCCCTAAGCCATCGACACATGGATTTTAGCGTATTGTATATAAACAGTGTATACACACGCCAGTCACCGAAAGAACTCAATTCATTTCTGAAGAGTCACGCTTATATAGCAGAAGTGGAAACTGTTTTTAAAATTTTCTTCTCCAGAGAGCTCAATCGTAATGAGAGCATATGTATGAAATGATTTGTTTGAACATTATTTTTGATTGATACTCATATTTAAGTAGATATTCTGTTTTTAATTAAACAGTAATATATATTTTTATCTACCGATAATTATTTACGATAAATTTTTATTACGAAAATGTGTGTCATTTGGCAGGAATAGTCTGTATCCTATTCTTCTTCAGATGAAACCTCAACCGACGTCCTCTGACATTAATGTTCGCTTTGTTCAAAGGCATGTTGTCTTTTATTCCATTGGGGAAATCACTCCCTTGCCGTTGATTTCAGTCTAGGAAGTCCTCTCTCGAGTGATGATGTCATCACTGCACATACTACACACACTGCCAATAGTTGAGTTCTATGTACTTATTTAGCTTACCGCTCGATTGAACTCCACACTGGTGAGAACCCTGGAACATGTATAATTGTTTTTATTCACTAAAACATGTCTCGGTACGGTTCGTTCATGCTTAATGTGTTTTGTGCAAAAGAAACATGGGGGACCGTATTAGTCTCTAGTTAAGTCCGACTACAGAGAAATTAAAAAGAAAGAAAGGAAGAAAGAAAGAAAAGAAAATATAAACAAGATTGGAAAAGAAAAAAGAATGAATGAAAAAAATATATAAACTAAATTAGAAAAGAATGAAAGAGAACTTGGGAATAAAAAATGAAAGAAAGAAAGGAAAATATAAAGCAGATTGGAAAAGAAATGCAGAATGAATGAAAAAAATATAAACTAAATTAGAAAAGAATGAAAGAGAACTTGGGAATAAAAAAGGAAAGAAAGAAAGGAAAATATAAAGCAGATTGGAAAAGAAAGAAAGAATGAATGAAAAAATATAAACTAAATTAGAAAAGAATGAAAGAGAACTTGGAAATAAAAAATGAAAGAAAGAAAGGAAAATATAAAGCAGATTGGAAAAGAAAGAAAGAATGAATGAAAAATATATAAACTAAATTAGAAACGAATGAAAGAGAACTTGGGGATAAAAAATGAAAGAAAGAAAGGAAAATATAAAGCAGATTGGAAAAGAAAGACAGAATGAATGAAAAATATATAAACTAAATTAGAAAAGAATGAAAGAGAACTTGGGGATAAAAAATGAAAGAAAGAAAGGAAAATATAAAGCAGATTGGAAAAGAAAGAAAGAATGAGTGAAAAATATATAAACTAAATTAGAAAAGAATGAAAGAGAACTTGGAAATAAAAAAGGAAAGAAAGAAAGGAAGATATAAAGCGGATTTGAAAAGAAAAAAAGATTAATTTCAAAGAAAGAAAACGTAAAGTAGATGATAAAAGTAGCAAAAAGTAACCAAGAAAAAAAAGAAAAAAGAAAAAGTGTAATGTAAAAAAACATGGTTATTGCGAAAATAAGTAAAAGAAAGAAATGTTATATAATACGCAAATCATTTATTTACTTCTCTCCGAATAGGACTTGTTCAATTTGAAAACATTAATACAGTGTTTACTTATTATGAGTGGTTTTAGAATCTTCTGACGTCAATAAAAGACAGTCTCTCTGTCCGTAATTTCAAAGCAGCTATGTGACTTTTCGCAAAATAAAAATACGACTGAACAAAAAGTGTTTTGTAAAGCAATGAAATATAGAATCCAACATCAGGAGATTACATTGTTATTTTGTCTATTTAAAAATAACAAATTATTTATTCAGTATTTCTCTGTAGGTCCTTATTTTTTCGCTTACCCGTTCCACACTTCGCTACCCATTCATGGTTTTATCTAAAGGTTCTTCTTCTTCTTCTTCTTCTTCTTCTTCTTCTTCTTCTTCTATGTGTCCTGTCCTTTCAAGACGTAGGCGATCATGGCTTTCCACGTCTCCCTATCTTTGGTGGCTCTTAGCACACTTTCTCTTGTTACACCATGCAACCCTCGTTCCATCATCCACCTGATTAAGACCTTCAAATTATTCAAATCCTTTATCCCTATCTCTTTTTCCCTCTGTCTGGCCTGTTACTATCAGGTTCTCCAAGCCCTCCTTCCTCATTGCATGTCCCAGGAATTTTAGCTGTCTCTTCCTGATGCTCAGTATTAATTTCCTTTTCGTTTCCATCCTTTCCAAAATCTCATCATTGCTCACATGCTCGATACATGATATTCGCAGCATCCTTCTGTAGAACCACATTTTTCCTTAATCTTTGATGATATTGTCCAACATTCACTGCCATATTGAAGAACTGACAACACATAGCAATCCAGTACTCTCTGTCACGTTTGTAACTCGGACCTTCCGTCTTCAAGGACAAATTCTTTCAGACACCGTTTGTTTGTTTACCTTTTACTTCAGTATATATACTTTTTCTTTCTTTTTTTTTTCTTTTTTTTTGTTTATATTTTCTTTAAAACTTCCTCATTGCACACATGTTCAGCCCATGTATTTTCGCGGCGTCCTTCTGGAGAACCATAACATTGTATATAATATTTAGCATTTTATTTATTCCGAGTATTGTGGTGCAGTGGATATCGGCTCGGAACGAGAAAGCGTGGAACCGAGTTCGAATTCCAGTTGAATCCATTGCATTCACTTACGCACAAATACCCTTGGGAAAGGTATTAATCCGTCTCTTCCCTCCAGTTATGGGTTAAACAGCAGGACAGATTGGGTTCTATAGTCTTGGCTGGCAACCACTCTACCGCAGAAAGCAATGGCAACCTACTTATTTATAAATAAGTTTAGATTTAGATATTTTAAAAATTTAATGAAAAATGAAATGAGGGGAGGGATGAAATATCCAGGAAGAACTAAAAATCTAAACTTATTTATGAATGGAACTGTGTGTGTGTGTGTTTACACAGTTGTACTATAAGCGTCTGCGAGTGTTCTTAGCTAAGTTTTGTGTCGAGGTACCCCCGATAAATATCGAAAATCGATAATCGATAAAATCGGTTTATAGAAGGAGTGGTCCGATTTTAATCAAATTTGATACACTCATAGACAAAGACATAAGAAACGTTATTCAGAATTTTCAAGGTTGCAGTTCTTACAATAGTGCAGAAAATCGATATATATATAGATATATGTATAAATCGATACCAGGAAATCAAAATTTGACTTACATCCATTCATTTTTCTTTCAGTCTACGGTTTCACTTTAACTGGAAACATTTTAGTCTTTCGTGCCAACGTCCAAAGAGTTTGAGCTCCAGAACCATGGATTAGTTTTAAAGCTTTCATTACACCCGAGCCACGCCGGGCTATACTGCTAGTACAAAATAATTTTTAAACTAAAATAAACAATGTTAGTAAGACCCGTCCTTCCCACAAAAAAAAGAGTGGCTGCTGCATTCCGCCAAGCGGCGAAATCAAGAAGCACACTCACTAAGGGAGTATCTACCTGGATATCTACTCCCACCTCTTATGAGGGAGAATATATGTACTGGTTGGAAGAGTTCATTCCGTTGATGGGCGATGCCGCCATGACTAAAAAAGTGTCATAGATGGTATTTTTCGCATATTTTGTAAAAGGTTGCTTTCTGACCTATTCACTGGACTTACAGTATCAGAATATCTAACACAAGTTTCAGAGAGTTTTTCTTTTTTTTATTTTAACATGACATCAGCAAGATATGAACCATTCATAATTCTTTT
Organism: Ascarosepion bandense; assembly: GCA_037127315.1. Classification (NCBI taxonomy): domain Eukaryota; kingdom Metazoa; phylum Mollusca; class Cephalopoda; order Sepiida; family Sepiidae; genus Ascarosepion; species Ascarosepion bandense. The sequence continues at coordinate 1,307,099 of JBBBDQ010000976.1, read as the reverse complement.
CTTTTTTTAATTGAGAAATTCAGCTCAAGCCGAAGTGAATGATCATTTGCAAATTTATCCGTTCATTCATAATTTAAGTCTTTTAACTATGGAGCAGAATTCGAATGGATTCTATTTAACCACTAAAACGTAAAATTTATTCACTAAAATATCTTATCAAAATAATTTCTACTGATTACTCATGTGTGCTCAAATGTGAAAATTGTATCTTTGAGTTAAATTTAATCTTTCAATGCCTGGTCTATTTATATAGCTATATACTTCGTTTAACCTCGTCTAACACGTTTACCGCAAAAGTGCACGCAGTCAGGATTAAACTCACAAGGCTACGTAACCATCTTGCCGTCACAATACGTCGATTTAATACGATGCTGATCTTTCGCTTGTTGATTTAATGAAACATCGTATAGCATCTGGTCGGATCGATTTCAAAAATTACTGGTGACTCTGCAAGTTTGTACTGAACAACGTCACTTTCTTATTGATGTGATATAGCTTCCCTCTGTCTTTTCTCGATCCCTCCTCTATTCAATAAGTTCGACACTTGACATATCTGGAGTACACACACCCGATGTACCTTCTGGGACAGAGGCTTTACTAAGTAATATATATATATAAAACCTCTCCTGGACTCTAACATAATTTCTAAATTTGACTCCCATGGGAATGTTTCCCCCATCACTACAATCTTATCCTTCTTAAGTCTAAAGTCAGCTGTTATCTTTCTTTTTTCTTATCAAAATATAAATTCTTATCTTATATAAATTACCCCTTAACATAACCCTCTAAATCGAGTGGCTCCTGAGCCTTGTACATGACAAAATTTGTTGTAAAAAAAACAAGAAAAACAAAGAATTATTTAGTTTAATAGAATTGACTGTTTTACATAAAATATAGTTTATGTTACTCCGTGCAAATATGTTAAGCAAGAAAGAAACAGAACAAGGGGTTAGAGGTCAAAACCAAATATGGCAGGGTAAATATGAGTAAGAATTATCAAAAAGTCATGACAGGGTTAGAGATTAGTTTCTAGTATTCCCTTGGTTATCTTGGCACCTTGAGAGAAAGGTTGAAAAAAATGTTCGGATATCTAAAAAAAATTCCGGATAATTGAAAATCTAAATTATCGAAAAAGAATGAACAAAAAAAAAGTTATTTTCTGAAATAAATTCAGCATTTATCTCATCAAATATCATTTTCAAACGCTTTGTCCAAGATTTCGTCCAATTTATTTTTTATTTAAAAATCTATCGATTTCTTTTTGTTTTCGGCTGACCTCGCGTTTTGTAGCCACTAACTCTCGAATCTATATCAAATTTGATGTATTTGTAAAGGTCAAAAGGGTCGAAATGGCCACCAACCGCTCACAGGGTGTGAAAGTGAAAGAAAATAAGAAGACTGGAAACAGGGAGGATTAAGGAAAGGACAAAAAACTAAGAGATTTCAAGAAGACAGAAATGGCGATTGACGTAGCATTTAAATTTTTCAAGATTGCAGTTATCAGTTCCACAGGTATGAAATTTTACAAAGGGGAATTTTCTAAGAGTAGATTTGATGTAGCCCGAGGCCAAATTTATGGGGCACCCAGTGAGTATCGAACTCACTATTCAATTATAATGATTCTAGCGAGACAATATTGCTAACAATTATACAACGTCGAGGTTCCCAAGCGCAGTTCGGGAAAAGAAAGTGTTAGAGTAGAAGTGGCGGTTGCTATTTCAACACTGGGACCTAATTGCCAATTTAGTAACACGCTTAGGTTCGTCTAGTCGGCGCATCAGAGAAAGAAGCTCGTCAGAATAATTGTAATGAAAATAGTTGTAGAAAAGACAGGCGAAACCACGTTTTGTCGTCGAGAACGTGATTGAAATCAAGATGCCGGGTCATGATCGATTAGATTACAGACCCTCCTTTGGATTTTGCCAAGAATCACAAGATCTACAGCAGAAGCACCAGACCAAATATGGCAAAGCATCGACTGCGCGTACGAATGGTAGATTTATAAATGTGCACAATTGATTCTAAAGAGAAAAATGTTCTGTGAACCAATTGTCTTTGCATTAGACAAAGCAATTGCTGCGATATGGTCACTCAACATTCTTCTTCTATGTGCCTTGTTCCTTCAGGACGTAGGCGATCATGGCCTTCCACTTTTTCCTATCCCTGGTGGCTCTGAGCACGCCTTCTCCTGTTACACCATGCAATCCTCGTTCCGTCATCCACCTGATTAGGTCCTTCAAATAAGTTATCCGTTGCTTTCCCCTGTCTCTTTTTCCCTCTATCTGGCTTGTTAGTATCAGATTCTCCAAGTCCTTCTTCCTCATTGCGTGTCCCAGGAACTTCAGCTGTCTCTATTAATTTCCTTTTTGTTTCCATCATTTCCAATACCTCATCATTTCTCGCATGCTCGACCCATGATATTCGCAGCATCCTTCTGTAGAACCACATTTCAGTTGCTTCAAGTTTTACCTTCAACTTTGATGGTATTGTCCAGCATTCACTGCCATATTGAAGGACGGACAGCACGTAGCAATCCAGTACTCTCTTCCTAGTTTCTAGTGAAATTGTCCTGTTTTTTAATACATTACTCAACTTCTGGAATGTTTCCTTCGCCATGCCAGTTCGCCTTCGGATCTCTGTGTCGCACTTTCCGTCTTCTGTTATAACGCTTCCCAGGTATTTAAATTTTTGTACCTGCTTGATTCTGGTATCCCCGACCTGTAAACATTATGTCAGTGAAAAATGTGAGGCCAAGCATGTGTTGCTCTCCTGGAGGTTAACATCAGCTATGCTGATGGCAGTTAGGTTTTCTATGGTAGTTAAATGAGAGCAGTTGTCAAACATAATTATTCATGTACAAATTTTATTTTCCGTTTTCTCCTTTACAAAACCAAAAACAAAAGGCATTATTTTTATAATGACGTAACATATTTGAAATATTTCTATAATAATAATAATAAAGATATATCTATGTATATATTTAAGTCTGGGCATTGTGAATGACAAATTGTGAAAAGAATGTCCGACCTATATTTCTACCTATGCGTACGTGTGCGTATGTGCGTGTACATGGGTACATATATGAAAAGGAAAAGGTGAAATTCAATTTAGTATAACATAAGACCAAGTGAGAGTAAGACGACTCAGCAATAGAACTCTTTGTTTTTATCTGGATTCGAACGCTCAATGTTGGCGTCGAACAAAATTATCAAACTGTGTGTGTGTGTGTGTATGTGGGTGTGGGTGTGTGTGGGTGTGTGTGTGTTCATGCGTATGTGTGTGTGTGGAAGAGGTTGTGCGGCCGTGGAATTGTTTGTTTCAGCCACGGTTCATTATTTATTTCGCCAATTTTTATCTGTATAAATGAACAAATAAAATGGACTGCATACCTTTCTTTATAAAGTTACAGGTGGGTGGCATATATGTAGGCGTCCATAGGAAAGCCTGCATAGCCTTCGACACGTTAAACACACACACACACACACACACACACACACACACACACACATAGATAGATAGATAGATAGATAGATAGATAGATGTGTGATGATTGATAGATAGATAGATAGATAGATAGATAGATAGATTGTACGATAAGTAAATTGTTGCAATTTTATATATATTTAATTTTGCGCATGCACGTTGTTTTTTTTTGGGGGGGGGGGGTTCTCGACTGACCAATATAATAGAGTCAGTTGGGCAACGAAAGAAAGCCTTTCAAAAGAACAATTCAATTCGACAGAAATTTTGGAAACGGCATTCGCGCCGGAAGTTCTAATACGAACATTCCAGTGTGTTTGGGTGTCAATCTAAGGATAGCAGAGAGAATTTGGAAAGTGTTGAATGAGTCTCATGGTGATTACGAAGATGTTTGGAGTGTTCACTAATGATAATATGTTATAGCTCCACTCATTTTCCTCAGACTCAACACGGAGGTCTACACCAAATGACTTACAGAAGTAATGTGGCCCTAAGTCAAGAGGTAGGTTGCTGGAAGAATCTATGTATGGCAACAGGAATCTACACCAGGCTACACAAGCAGGAGGACACAGGCATGGCTGTAAAAACATTTCTGCGATAGCATCGGCTCTTACATCTGGTCACCAAACTCCCCAAACTGCAACACCTGTATGGCGTAGTTAAACAAGAGACCAACAAAATTTCTTGTAACACCAAAGATAAACTGACGGCAAAGATTATATCAGCATTCAACAACTTAAACAAGGACACTGTTCAGAAGAAATGCAGAAGATTCCGAAGTCGTCTGGAAGCCGTGGTTGAAGCCAATGGTGATATTATTGAATAAATTTACTCTTTAGCATATCAAGATATTTTTATATAATTTTGGTTAATATATCTGTTAAAATGAGATGCCAGTCTTATTTTCATTTAAGCGTACCTTAGACGACAGTTTATCAAATCGCACCTACCCACCTATTCGGTCGGGTTTCAATCCTTGGTTAAAAGTAATCGGAGTCTAACCGTACTGATGAGCTGTGATACAGTGAAACAGATCTGTCTGCAGATGACTATATATATATTACAACACACATATATATATATTGGGTTATGCTTTTGATTTTGATTTTATATATATAT
>JBBBDQ010000976.1:1017500-1300000 GCA_037127315.1 Ascarosepion bandense | reverse complement strand
CAAATGTTTAAGAAAATACTATTGAAAACTACACACATTTTATGTTGATTAATCTTCATATTCGTCTTTTCCAAATTATTAATTATCCTTTTCAACCAAGGATGAAATGTCGTCAAGGACTGTCCAAATTTCATTTTGGAAAATGTAAATGTATTTTGGTCCGAGTTTTCCATTTTCTGAAGTCATCATCAGGGTAGGTAGAGACTAATATGTGAGTTTAATAACATTAGAAATTGTGTCGCGACGTAATTTACAAAAAAAAAAGAAAAAATAAAGAAAACAAAAAAAGCTGTCAGTGGTTAAACGTTAACAGTCATGTGATAAAACCGTGTAGACCGCATTTTTTAAACAAAAAAAACAAAAAAAAACAATGAGTGTTGTGACGTAAGCGAGGTGTGACATTTTTCCTTTAGAGATATTTAAGAACAGAACTGTTAAATGATATTTTTTTTTATGTAATTTTGGTATGTCCTATATAAAACGTTTTGTGTTTTTATTTACGTTATTTGTGCGTCATAACTCGATTCTAAAAGTTAAAATATTCTGTCTGGACTTCCTCCAATGGTACTTTAATGAACACTCTATCAAAATTTTATCGAAACCCTCTCGGAACTTTTGATATTTACCCAATGTTTTCTCACTGAGACGAGATGTGTCGCAAGGTCGGGATTAACTTGCGAAACTCAAGGGTAAAAATTTATCCAGCACCCGCAACCGCGGGAATGGTCACTTTGCATTGTCTACTTTCCTCAGGCGAGACTCCGACCGGAGACAGAGCCCCAACTGAGTCCAAATTTTCCCAAAGACAGAAAGATTGACAATTTTGATGTCTCGCAGAAGTCTGGATATTTACAAGAATTCTCCGAAATGAGACGGGATGTGACACAAGGACGAGTTTAACGTGGGGAACTCGAGAACGTACACGCCTACACATTGTCAAAATGTACCTACCCACGCATACGTGTGATCAGACCATATGCTTGTTTTCTCAGCCGAATATCTGTTCTCAGGTGGAGCTACAACCTAATCGGACTCTACTTCTCAGCCGATTCTTTGTCTGTTGATCAAGATCCGACTGAGTCGTTCTCTGCCCGAAAACAGAGATCTTGAATGAAAATTTCGAGTTCTTACCCAAGGTCCCAGGCGAAATGTGACACAAGGTGGGCTTTACGTGAGGAACCCGAACGGTTATACACCGGCCAAGGCTCAAAATTTTCTCAGCACTGTTATACATCTTATCGGGCACTAAGCTCGTCTATTCTTCTCAGGCGAGTCTCTGTTCATACACGGAGCACCGACTGAGTCGAACTCTGTCAGAAGATAGAGGGCTTTGACTGTTACTTTAGAGTTACAGCAGAACTCTGGGTATTTACCCGAGTCCTCTCCTCAGAAACGAAAGGTTGGGTTTAATGTGGGGATTTCGAGCGAGTACACTCGGGTAAAATGTTTCCTCAACCGAGCATCTGCCTGCAATACTAACCTAGTCTGAGTCTCTTTCCGCCTGAATGCAGAGTGTCCCTTTCCGCCTGAATGCAGAGAGTGCTAAAAGTTCTAGTTTGAGTAGTAGTCTTGGTATTTATTCAAATCCTTCTCTTTGAAGCAGATGCAAAACAAAGTTAGTTTTAAACGTGAAAATAACCGAGTGCATACACTCAGGACAAAATTCCCCAGGCCCAGCATAGGCACGGTCGTGTTCTGATCTATTTTCCTAGACGAGACTGCCAGTAGCCACAGGCTCATTCCTTTCCGCCCGAAGACAGAGAGTTTGACAAGCTTGTGTTGAAGTGAAATTTGTACGCCCTCCCCCACTGAGATGGGATGTGACACAAGGTACGTGGAGAACCCGATCTCGGACAGTTGGGCCAGTGGTCAAAATTTGTCTAGTCCCCGTATATGTGCGATCGGGTCCTAAGTCTGTCTTTTGTTCTCAGCCGAATCTCTGTCAGTAGACGGAACCCCGACTAAGTTGTTTCCTATCCGAAAACAAAATCTTTGTTAACCTCGAGTTCACTGAACTGTTTTTGAGTTCTTTATTAAAGGGATCTTACCTAGTTCATTTGTATTATCGGAAGTGTTTTACTTGCGTTGTGGTGCAGTGGATATCAGAACGAGAAATCGGGGAGTTTAGTTCGAATTCCAGTTGAATTCATTGCATTCACTTACGCACAAATACTCTTGGGAAAGGTATTAATCCGCCTCTTCTCCCCAGTTATGAGTTAAATAACAGAATAGATTGGGTTCTATAGCTTTGGTCGGCAACCAGTCTACTGCAGAAAGTAATGGCAATCTACTGTGGGAAAATGTTCTGCCCAGTCAGTCATGTCTCTTTCAAAACATGATCGCCCAAGCGTGTATTACGTATGGCACTTAACTGACTGACTTTATTTACTCCACAACACCCCTCTTTCGAGATTTATTTTCTGAAATATTTTATTTTATTTTTCGTATTCATCTCCTCCTGTTTCTGGCGAATTAGGCACGTAGTGAATTTTGTATTTCGTTTGTTTTGAGTCAATCACGTAGTTTTTCCGTACATTTCGTTTTTTTTTTTTTTTTTTTTTTTGGTAATCATACTTGTACGTTCAACAAATTCTTGGAGTGTCGATACATTCAAGAAATCATACAGAACTTGCATAGGTTCTTCCTTTCTTGCAGGCCTCTCTTCAGTAAACCTTTTCTTTAACTGATTCCAGTTCATTTTTTTTTGTTTTTACCGTATTTTTCTCCTTTTTCTTTCTTTCTTTCTTTCTTTCTTTCTTTCTTTCTTATATTCTTTTTCAACTTATATTGGAAAATACTTCTCAAAATAGATCCAGCTTCAAAAATTTTTTTCCACCATTTAATTTCGCAAAAACTTCTCTAGACTCGGTAATGGGGAGTTATATGATGCTAAACAAGTGTTTAACAGTCCAAAAGTCAGCACAAACATTTTTTCTTTATATCCACTTTATATGTATATACACTTTATATTTATATCCACTTTATATTTATATACACTTTATATCCACTGCTGGTGCTACCCATTTTTAATCATCAACTTTTTTATTATACTCATTTTTTTAAGTTTATCTAATTCTTCGTTGATCCAATGCTGTGAACGGTACACCTCACTTCATAGTTGCGTCTCAGCCTGTAGACCGAGCCCCGACCGAGTCGCTCAATGTCCGAAATCAAAAGAGCTTGTCTGACTTTGGGTATTTACCCTAAGTACCCCCACTCTGACGAGATGTGGTAACAGATCGGTCTTTACGTGGGGATCCGTCGGGGATACTCGGGCTAAGAGTCAAAATTTGTCCAGCCCCCGCATAAGCGGGATCTGGCACTAAATCTTTCTTTTATTCTCAGCTGAGAAGACAGATCCTCGATTGAGTCGAACTGTGCCTGAAGGCTGAGAACTTCTCTGTCTTTCTCAGCAGAGTCCTAGTCTGTAGACTGAACCCCAACTTCGTTCAAAATTGTCTAGACAGCTTCGTGAGTTATGTGTTATTTTCTACCCTTAAACCCCTTTCCTACAGAGAAAACTTTACAAGACTGTCACTGCTCTACCTCTATTTTTATGGCAAACTAGCAGTATAGACCGGCGTTGCTCTGGTGTAATGAAAGCTTTAAAACTAATCCATGGTCCTAGAGCTCAGACTCTTTGGACGTTGGCACGAAAGACTAAAAAGCAATAGTTGTTTCCAGTTAAAGCGAAACCGTATACTGAAAGAAAAATGAATGGATGTAAATCAAATTTTGGTTTCCTGGTATCGATATCAAATTTTCTGCACCATTGTAAGAACTGCAACCTTGAAACTTCTGAATATCGTTTCTTATGTCTTTGTTTCTGAGTGTATCAAATTTGATTAAAATCGGACCACTCCTTCTATAACCCGATTTTTTTCGATTATCCATTTTCGATATTTATCGGGGGTACCTCGACACAAAACCTAGCTAAGAACACTCGCAGACACTTATAGTACAACTGTGTAAATTTTCAAGAAAATCGGTTCAGCCGTAACGTATACACACACACACACACACACACACACACACACACACACACACACACACACACACACAAAGTTCCATTTATAAATAAGTTTAGATTTTCTGACAAGCTCCATTCCTTAGTACTACCATTTCAGACCTTTGCAGTTAAGATCTGATATGCCACATACCCTGGGTCGAATGATTCACATTCACTCCGCATTCCATTAGTAAGGCAGAAGTTTCAGTCAAACGGTTTCTCTTCAGAAACTGAAACTTTAAAGAACAAACTTTCAAGTGGTTGTTTTCTCAATCACTATAATCTCAACCTTGGGCACCCCAGCCTGGTATAATGGTTAGCAAGCTTGTCTCGCTAGAATCAGTTACAACTGAGTAGTGAATTCGATCCTCACTGGGTGTCCCATACTTTCGACCTTGTGCCACATCTAAACGGCGTTTAGAAAATGGACTATCTGTCTTACTGAGAACATCGACGTTGTGTAATGGTTAGCAAACTTGCTTTGCTAGAACCTGTTAAAACTGAGTAGTGAGTTCGATCTTCACTGGGTACCCCTTACTTTTGGCCTTGTGCCACATCTATAATCTCAACCACTTCAAATCTAGGGTAAACTGTTATTTCTCTTACATGGCCTCATAAAGTGCACTTCTTACCTCTTCATATAGGATCATCATTCTCTACCTTGTGTGTCTCGTTGGCTTTTTATTGAGTGAAAACGTTTATTTGACTTTTCTGGAAAAAATCCTGAGGCTTGGTCATCGAAATGCGTCTCTACTATTGTTATCTACTCCGAATTATTAAATCATTTTCTTTTTCAAACTATTTTTAAGACTTGGAAACAGGAATAATACAATGGAGCAATGTGGTAAGACGTACGGTTAATGCCAGACCTGCACACAATACAGTTCGCAGGTCGCATGTGGCCTGCAAAACTACCCAGCGTGGCCTTCGAGAGGTTTAATCCTCAGAATAAATTTATAACATATTATCTTGAACGACAGATGTAATTGGCAGGTACATCAGGCCGTAAGTAAGGTCAACAAAAATGACAACCGGCTTGAAAGGCGATGGCTAGGCAAGGGTGTGGTTGACAGATATACCCGGCCGTAGATAAAAGTCAACAAAGGACAAGGATATAGTTAACAAATATATCCGGCTGTAGATGATGTCAACAAAGTGCAACAAAAAATACAACTATCGCATAGGAGCTTTAAAACGATATAATCAATGCTCAGTGCTGAAGTATTCGAAATATCTATTCTCTTTCAAACTGTTTTTAATTTTAGGAAATGAGAATTGTTCTGATAGAACAAGATCTAATGAGTAGGACGGATTGTCTATTCGCCCAAATCTCATATTATTGAAAATATATATTGTCTTGTGAGTAGATGTATTGTCCTTGAAAAAGAAAACAACGCTCTGAAGCTTGCTTCGCCATTTTTTCTTCCAACACTTACTTCAATAGGTACAGCAGGATTGAGTAGTAATTGGTCGACCTTTCTGAAGAAAGTCAATCATTAAATTACCAACTTTATCCCCAAAGGTGTGACCATAAACTTTCTGCTGATTTCGAGTCCTGAATTTCTATAATTGCTATTAACTTGGAGCCCTTCGAAAATGTCTTCCTTGCAAACACCTTTCCGTCTAACACAATGAAAACACGCTCTCTTGGAAGCCCTTTGTCGTTCAAGCCTATTGGGACTCGACTTCAACCTAGATCTCAAGTGGAACTCCTGTATACGATCCATTGCTAAAGTTGCTGAAAGAACTGTAGATTCCCTTTACCGCTCATGTAAGTACCTGACTCCTGCTATCTTCTACCTTTACAAGATCCAGATCAGAGCGAAAATAGAGAACTGCTGTCACATCTGAGATGGAGTAGCACAGTTTTCTTTTTCTAGGCTTGACAATCTCTAAAAGCGTCTACGCGGTTTTGAGAGTGGTGGATTGTTTTCAACTATACTGACCCTTTCCACAGACGAAACATTTCAAGCCTTTAACAACTCTAACCCCTATTTCTATGGAAACTACCCAAATGTGCTACAGTATTTAGTTTACTCTCAACTCACCTCCCAGCCTTCTCACCCCTCTCACCCCTCTCACCCAACTTCATTCCCTTCCTATTTCTTTAGTATGGAGTAAGTTGCACCCAGTTAGATTCTTCTAATAAAAACTGTTGCTTTCTGGAACAGCATCTCAGTAGGATTTTCAGAAGACTACATACAATGTGCGTTGTGGCGCAGTGGATATCGGCTAGGAACGAGAAATCGGGGAACCGAGTTCGAATTCCAGCTGAATTAATTGCTTTCACTTACGCGCAAATACCCTTGGGAAAAGTATTAATCCGTCTCTTCCCTCCAGTTATGGGTTAAATAATAGGAAAGATTGAGTTCTATAGCCTTGGTCGGCAACCAGTCTACCGCAGAAAGCAATGGCAACCTACTGCGGGATAATCTTCTGCCCAGTCAGTCATGTCTCGAAAGAGACATGATCGCCCAAGCGTGTATCGCGCATGGCACTTAACTGACTGACTGACATACAACCTCTTACTCCTACCGTTCACACAGCAACCATCTTCAGTTACCCTCTACTTTGGGCCTTGTATTATTAGTATATATATAAAAAAAAAAAAAAAAAAAAAAAAAAAAACTTATGAAAACAGGAAATAGTTGGAAGTTTGGTGAGACAGATAGCTGTTCCATAACTTAAAACCATAAATTCTTCAAAGAAACCATCGTTTTACTGACGTATGTGAAAGTAGACTTTAGATCCGGAAACCCAATTCTAATCAGAAAACAAGGGATAAACCTCTACTCCTATAAATAAATAAAACAAAGAAAAAAAATGAGTGTGAACCAGATGATAAGCGAACCTATCTACTTCTGTTGGGAGAAGAAGAACATAATAATAAGTTATTAAAATCAGGCGGAGAGTTTAGGTAGAGACGTTAGAATTATAGAGTTGAAAGAGACTGCAGAAGTAACCGGAAACCCAATACTATATTGAAAACAAGAGATAAACTTCAGCTCCTGTTTAAAAATACCAAAAAAGGGTGTGAACAAGACGATAGGCGGACCTATCTACTCCCAGTGGGGGAAGAAAATATTTAGTGAATAAAATTTCGCTGTCCAGGCTGAGACATTAGAAGTATAGAGTTGATTGGGAACCCAGTGCCAAGCAGGAAAAATGAATAGTAAATAAAATTACAGAATCTAGTCTGAGACATTGCCATATAGGCAAATAGCGATGAAAAATAAAATGCTGAATTTAAAACGATGAGAGAGTGCTGGGGTTCCAAGTGTGGGGATCGAATTTTTCCGGCTGTTTTGAATATGAATGGCGCACTTCATCGATTATTGTTTGGTGTACAGAGCCTAGTAGTGTAACTGTTTTATCGACTGTGTCAAGTCGGTTCAAATCGTTCAAAATGCTGAAAATTTAGCTTGGAACTTTCCATTCAGTATTGCTTCTTGTAGGTATTCAAATATTTCAGTATCCACTTAGATGACAAGTGTTAGTGAATTATAACCCCTACGCGTGCGATGAATACGTATAGCCCATCAAGATTTTTTTAAAATATTTGTTGATCGGCCTGGATTAGGTTATGAACATCATTAGCAATTTCAAAATTAAATACCGTTGATGTTCTCTGCTGCTCTAGCACTGTACTGTGTTCTGAGCCTCAAATTTTGACTTTGGGAATTGATAAATAACTTCTTCCAAGTTAACTATGACGGGCACCAGTCAGCCAATATTTGCAACAGTACACGCAGTGATATATTTTAGGTTTTCTTTTAAAGAACATGACGAGCACACTAAAGTCAATTCATCCTCACTCGCTTCCTATTTTTTTTTTAAATCATATCACCCCGAGCAAGGCGATAACGCCACTGATGTGTAGGGGGCTACGTAAGAGTGAAAAGATTGGAAAAGAGAAAACCGGAGACCACATACTAAGCAGGGAACAACGGATGAGCCTTTTCACCAGTTCAATAGATGTGGGTGGGTGTGAACCGGGCGATAATTTAGTCTATCTACTCCAACTGAAAAAAGGAAAAGGAGTGAAAAGATTGGAAAAGAGAAAGCCGGAAACCACATCCTAAACAGGGAACAAGGGATGAGCCTCTTCACCTGAACAATAGACGTGGGTGGAGTGAGAACCGGGCGATAGTTTAGTCTATCTCCTCCAATTGAAAAAAATAAAAAAAGAAAAGAGTGAAAAGATTGGAAAAGAGAAGGCCGGAAACCACATCCTAAACAGGGAACAAGGGATGAGCCTCTTTACCTGATCAATAGACGTGGATGGAGTGTGAAACGGGCGATAGTTTAGTCTATCTACTTCAATTGAAGGAAAAAGTTCCACTCAAACAACTTCTTCCCAAATAACTGCTACTTTATGGAACTGACTCCTGAGAGGATGTTTTCCCGATCACAAGAATTTTAACCTCTTCAAATCTAGGTTTAACCATTATATATTTTAAATATCCTTATAATATGCACCCTTAATACCCTCCTTTCTACGCCCTTACAAAAACCTCATTCAGTGATGTTCTAACTTCCGTGGCTTTTAGGTCTTGTATTAGGTTAACAATCGTATGTAAACACAGAAACTTGAACTGTGATTAACAAGTTTAGTATTCGTCTATATTTCTGAGATGAGGTAGTATTTACAGTATTTACATTATTCGTACTATTGTCCTCATCTTTGTTGCCATTTGTACGACGTTTCGGCCGTTGTACTCTCCGTCCTTCCTTAAGGACACATGGCCCAGTGGATATAGACGTTGGTTAGTTCCTGTGACTTGACCCAAAGAGTTGTGAGTTCAATACCAGGCTACAGCAGTGGTGAACAAGTAACTTGCAGGGTTAGAAGGAGATAATTCATGATTTCCAATCGAGGCTTTACGCAAGGAATGAGGATGATATACTCCAGTGATTGTAATAAAGGGTTCGGTTCGAAATTCCTAGCACCTGGAGAAGGCCGGAGTGTACAACGGCCGTAACCTCGTACAAATGGAAACACAGATGAGGACTTCTTCTTCATGTGCCGTCCCTTCAGGACGTAGGCGATCATGGAGTTCCACTTGGCTCTGTCTCTTGTCGCTCTCAATAATTTTTCTCTTGGTATCTCTTCCAAGCTCTGCTCCGTCAACCATTCGCTCAGACCTAACAAGTACGTCCCCTGTCTCTTCTACCATTTATCCAACCTGTGAGTATCAAGTTCTTCAAGCCTTCCTTCCTCATTGGGTGTCCCAGGAACCTCACTTGCCTCTTCCTGATATTTATTATCAATTTTCTTCTCGTTTGCATCCTTTCCAACACCTCATCGTTGCACACGTGCTTTTTCCATGGTATCCTCAGCATCCTTCTGTAAAACCACATTTCTGCTGCCTCAAGCCTCTCTTTCATCTTTGACGAGATCGTACAGCATTCACTTCCATACAGAAGGACAGATATCACATAACAATCCAGCACTTTTTTTGTTTCTAATGAGATTTTCCTGTCTTTCAGTACTCTGGTTAGCTTCTGAAATGCGTCTTTGGCCATGCCAATGCGTCTTTGGATCTCCGTGTCCATCTTCTGTCAAAACATTTCCCAGGTATTTGAATATTTTAATGTTTTATTTTAGATTCTCCAACTTGCTGTTAGCATATTGGTCTCCTCTTTTTGCTGATGACCATGCATTCAGTTTTCTTGAGGTTTATGCTCAGTCCTTTCTTTTCACTTTCTTTTGCTAACTTCTGTAGAAGGTCCTGCATTTTCCTGTCCGAATAATGTAAATACTATTAACAAGTTTGTCTTACAGAACATCTTTTAGTGTTGTCAGTTCGATACTCACTTCTTATCTGCAATCATTATCGGTTTAAAAGAAACATAAAATTATGACTTCATATTGACCACTTTCTACTTCATGTGTTGCAGAGTTAAATGCAGGGAGAGCTTAATTGAAAACTTGTGTTGCAATGATCTAAGAAGAGAGTATGTCCTTCGAGAAAATCGCCATTCTGGCTTTTCCCTAAGTGGGAACGTCGACATCTGACACGACTTAGAAATGGGTAACTATGTTAACGAATTGACAAGAAACACACACACGTTCGCACGCACACACACACACGCACACACACACACACAAACTCGCACACACAGACGTGTTCTAGTAATTATGGTTCAGTACTTATCAACTTGTAATAAAAGAAACTATAATTGTAATAATAAGATTCAAATGACATGTTGCCCTTTCGTAATGTTGGACTAGGGACCAGTGCCACAATAAGCAACTTGATGAAGGAATAAACGGGAAACAAAAAGAACTGAGACCGTGGAATCAAGTGAAAGAAATCATGTGTATATATCAAGCATTTAAATACCACGCATTCATTCACTCGCTCTCTTTTTCTGTCTCTCGCACAATCTCTAAATTCATCTTTGGTCCCACTTTTATTTATTTTTCTTCTCACACTCTCTCTTTCTCTTTTTCTCTTTCTATTTATTTATTTTACTTCTCTACCTCTTTCTATATATCTTTCTCCTTTCTTCCCTTTTCTCTCTCTCTCTCTCTCTCTCTCTCTCAGTCTATCCCTCGCATCCGTTCTCAACACTATTTCTATTTCTGTTTGTATTTTTCTTTCTCTTACTTTCTTTGTCTCTTTCTCTCTCTCTCTCTCCACACACACACATACACACACACACACACACACACACACACACACACACACACATATATATATATATATATATATATATATATATATATCGACTCTTCCGATGAGTGATTGAAAAATTATAGACGTCTAAATCGTTGTCTGCATTATTTTTAATTTTCTGTTCTTTCTTTCTTTCTTTCTTTTTTCTTTCTTTCTTTCTTTCTTTCTTTCTTTCCTTCCTTCCTTCACCCGTGTTACAATCTTCATTTCTTTTGACATTTTTGTTCTTTTTGGTTGTTTTCTTTCTTTCTTTCTTTCTTTCTTTCTTTCTTTCTTTCTGTTCACTCTTTTTTTTCTTTCACTTCTTTTTTTTATACTTTTCTGTTCTTTTTAGTTGTTTTCTTTCTTCCTTCCTTTCTTTCTTATTGGTTCACTCGGACTTATTTGCTCGTCATTTCTACTGTTAAAATAAGCCTTCTTTGACGTTGTATTTTAAAACTTTTTGCACCAGTCTCTGCGTCGAATCTATGATTGCCAAGGAACTTTGTTTGCTTCTTTTTATCTTTCTTTCTGTCTTTCTTATTGAGTCACTGGGACTAATTTGTTCGTCATTTCCACTGATATATTCTCTGGTCTTCTATGGGTTTACCTTGCATTTCGAAATGATTTTTAAGCGGTATTTGATGTTTATGCATTGAATCTGTGACTGCCAAAAAATTAGGTGATCTTGCTAAAACTTTCTATTTTTGTAACCTGAACTTCCTCATCATTATTTCTTATTAACCATTGGGTCATATATGCTATTAATATTTATGCTGGGTCTGCTGATCAAGTTTCTTTCGTAATAGTCATTCTCTTGATTTTTTTTTTCAAAGTAATTATTTTCCAACGTATTTCACTCTCGTTTTGATTTAATCCCATAAAGTTCTGTGAGCATTTTTTCCTTCTACAAAAAGTAACCATTTTCTTCTTTAATTTGTTGTTCTCTCAATACATATTTGACTCTCTACATCTTACTGCCTTTTCCTACTCCAACTATTCACTGTTCACCATCACATTTTGTCTTCATTCTGTCATCCATTCACTTAAACTTATGTAGATTACTCGATGTTCCTCTGGCTTTTTTTTCTTTAATATGCCCTTTTACAATCCCTCTTTCTTCAGTTTGTGTCCCTAAAATTTTAACCTTTTTTTTTTTGTTGTTGTTTATTGTAAGAATCAGTTTCATTGTAGTTGCTATTTTCCTTAAAACTTCCTCATTATTCACATGTTCTATCTATGGTATTGTCAATATTCATACTGGTTATCCCATGATTGCAACAATTCTCAGCCTGATAATCCTGAGTCATTTTGACGATGTAGGAAGGAACAGAATTTGGCTGGAACTCTCTCAATCCAGAGCCTACGGAATATGGCAAATTTTTTTTTTCACTAAAACTGGAAAAAATCATAGACAATATGAACATATCGGAATATAGCACATTTTTTTTCACTAAACCTGGAAAAAATCATAGACAATATGAACTTTGTTTGCACTAAGTACCAGCCTGGGGTCTGCACAGAGCCAACAATCGTTTCTCTTGTTCAATTGACCACTGGAAAAAACTCGTTCTCTCCAAGTCAATGCTAGTGTCACGAGCACTGTGAATCTTTTAATTTCCAGTGTCAGATGGGAAGGTAATTTTTTCTCTCTCTCTCTCATTCTCTCTCTCTCTCATTCTCTCTCTCTCTCTCTCTCTCTCTCTCTCTCTCTCTCTCTCTCTCTCTCTCTCTCAGTAACTATGAGAATGTTTGGCACCTACTGCGTAATCATTACGTCAGGTAATCTTCCACTGATGGTGCGCTAGATGTGCGCTCTCAAATACCTGGCGCACCCCTATTGTTACAGGAGAGAGGAAGAAAAATGTCTTTATATATATATATATTGTGTATTTAGGCAGTAATTTCTTTTATGCAAGTTTCATTAAAAATGACAGCAAATGTATTTAGATTTTTATATAAATTTTTATGTGATCTAATATTTTATTTTCAAATCTAGAGAATAAATTATATAAAAATTGTCCAACTATTTTATTTCTCCGAACGTTTTCGGCATTACTTTTAGACATTATAAAGGATAATTTTTATTTTACTTGTAACTGAATATGCATAGTGTTTGTATATGTTTATAAAGTCATGTGTAAGTTTTATATTCTGAACACGGTCAGCACATTTTTGCCGTGTTCGTAGTTGATATTATTAAGTGTTGGATTTGTTTTTTAATTAATAATGATTCCATTATTTTTAGCCATTTTTGCATGTGAATGATGCTATTGTATTTGAAAAAATCAACGAGTATATTACGGATAGAGTTTGGTAGATTTCCCTGTATGTTTAAATGAGATCGAATTGAACTAGACTCAGAGAGATGCAACGCGAGTCTTCTTGTCAAGCGGGTGGTAGTGTATCCAGTGTAATTATTTATGTACCTAGATTGATGAAGAACACGATTCTTCAAAGGATATGTAAATTCGTAAATAATAATATTGGTTCGCTGTCGTTTAAATCTTGCAGGTGAATGATTTTTGACGATGAGTTTACTATATATATATATATATATATATACGGAGAGAGATGGAGGCAAAAAAACAAAGGACACAAAGGAAGAAAATGGATAAGGAAATATACATACAGGCTAGTCAAAAAGTAGGTGAACATTAAATAATAACATTTAGGTGTATGGGTAGGTCTTGAAGGCTATCACAATGCGTTTAGTAAAATAAAGAAAGGTAAAGAAGGAGTTGGGTATTACCTATTTATAATTCATTTATATTTTGAAATCGAAATCTCATCTTCAGAATGAAGCTCTTCTACCATTCTGAAGATGAGATTTTGATCTTGAAATATTAATGAATAACAAATAGGTAATACCCAACAGCTTTTTTACCTTCCTTTATTTTAGTAAACGCATTGAGACAGCCTTCAAGACCTACCCATACACCTAATATACACAATGCAAATTACAAAACTCTCCTATAATAACATTTATTTTGAAATTACATATACAATTATATTTATTAATGTAAATATATACATTAATTATATGTATTAAAAATTAATGTTTATTGTTTATAAAATACAAACGAGAGAAGAACAAATTAAAAAGGAAATGGTTACTTTTATGTGGAGGGAAAGAAGTATGCTGACAGGAATTTATAGAATTAAATCAAAATAATTGAGAGTGAAATGCGCTATAAAATAGCTCCATAAATATTAACAGCATTTATGAACCAATTGTTAAATAAGAAAGAATAATGATGAAATTCAGGTTACCTAATTCTTTGGCAGTCATAGATACAACGCAGAAACATCAGGTACTGCTGAAAAACATTTTGAAATGCAAGGTAAACCTATAGAAGACAAGAGGTTATATCAGTGGAAATGACGAGCAAATTAGTCCGAGTGACTAAGAAAGAAAGAAAGAAAGAAAGAAAAAGTAAACAAACAATTTTATTTGTAGTCATGGATTCTGTTGTGGAGTAGTTTTCGCACTGAAGGTTATAATAGTGCTATGTCGGTTGCTAATCGACTTAACGTACCCAAAATGTAAGGAACTTGGTAATCTTCTACTGAAAGCTAACTCCTTAGTATTCGGCTAACTGCCGACTAATATCAACTGCCTAGTAGTTCTACTGAACTCCAATAGAAGTATAAAGAACTCAATATTTATTTGCATAAAAAAATACACAAATTGTGGCACAAGGCCGAAAAGTGGGTGGATAGAGGGTGGTCTTCAGTATCTATCCTATACCTAGCTAAACACTATCACGACCCAATCACTCATTACAATTTGCTCATTCACCACAAGAACTCATCCATCACCTCTCAATCCTTTACACACCACAATACCACATATTTTCAAGGGACACTTAAAAAACGGGGAAATAAACCAATGACAATAAAAATGCCTATAATAATATATATATATATATATAAAAGATTTAATGAAAAATGAGATGATGGGAAGGGGATGAACCCAAAAACAAACGATAATGCATAATTTTAAAACTAAAATTAAACAATGTTCGTAAGACTTGTCCATCCCACAAAAAAGAGTGGCTGCTGTATTCCGTCAAGCAGCGAAATCAAGAAGCACACTCGCAAAGGGAATGGGGGCGAATAAAATAATTAATGGAATGGGAAAATCAGAGGCTGACCCAGCCGAGATAAAAGAAGGCCAGAAAAAACTAGGGAGGTTGGGAATCTCGACTTGGATCATAACAAAAGAGAGAGCCGAGTACAGACTAGGAACCGATTCATTCACATTAACTAAGTACACAAGAGAGAACTACCTTAACCAGGGGAGGGTTCCAAAGGAATCCACCCCGATGCAACTAGCAGATCTAAAAGAAAAAAACAAAGCTAGCCCCGTTCACGCGAACCAGGTTCGCTACATGTACCCACCTTTTGCTGAAGGCCGTCGAAGTCATACGTTTCCAATCAGTTCTAATCTTCATTTTGAGCTGATGCTCAAAATATCGGATCAGATCCTGATGTGAAAGACTCTGACCTCGCAAGACTTTCTCCTTTTGCATCGTACATATCACCATTCGAGCCGTGGCCAGAAGCGACAGAAACATCATACGCTTCATCCCAGAGAACTGGAGCGACACATTATCACATGTGAATGCACGATCAATGAGCACGAGCTCACGCGGCGCGATACGAGCAGTGAACTCGACGATACGATCCCATAGAGGGCGAACCCGCGAACAATGGTAGAAGGCGTGAGAAGCCGTTTCTTCCAAGCCAAGGTTACAGCGTTCAGTCTGGCAAATCTACCAGGCCCCATATGAAAAACTTGCCATTTAGAGACAACCGATTCGGAGCCAATCGCCAGGTGAGCGAAAACTCAGAAATGCTGAGATAATCAGCACCTGGCGCCCAAGACCAGAACGAGCATAAACTCATCCTCCGACAAGCGGAGCACATCACGTAATGAATCCTGCGCGACGCCCTCCACTAACCCACGATAGAAGACTCTCCTAGGCTGTGAAAGGTCATTAGACCGTGGAATGGCTCGCAGGGCCGCCAGACATTCGAGAAGAAAACTCGATCGCCCTCCAGGCTTACGGCACCGCCTCGAGATGCGGGAAGTGATAGTAAGGCTAGGGAACATGTCCCTCACTATCCTAGCCACAATGAGTCTTCCAAAATTGCACGCCTGAGAAAAACCAACCTTGAAGCGACCTTGTGGTCCATCAAGTGTGGCATTCCCAGACCCCCATGACACGGACGATGGACACACACGTTTATCGACGTAATGTTTGCGTCCTCTCCACAGAAGGGGAAATAGCAAACGCTCGATCGCCTTCCTACGTCGTTTACAAAGTGGAAGTACTGACAACCGGTAAAGGATAATGGGAAAGACGTATGTAACACACACCTCAGCCAAACCCTTTAAAGGCACCCTCCTTTGACGCCAAATATTGACCGACGCGCCGACCTTTGTCAGTACTTCTGGCCAATTTTTCTTCAACTGGAGGTCGGGCCCAAAACACACTCCAAGAAAGCAGACAGAGCCGTCCGTCCAGTCGAAGGGCCCCGGGAGGGTAACACCCTTTCAGGCACCTAACCGCAAGCCGGACGACTTGTGGTTAATCTTGGTCCCTGTGACTTGTTCTTACCGTTCAAGCGCCTTCTGTACCACCTCGATGTCACTACGGGAGGTAACGAAAGTAGTGACGTCATCGGCGTACGCAGAAACCCTGGATCGAGCACC
The DNA here is from genome assembly GCA_037127315.1 of Ascarosepion bandense. Taxonomy (NCBI): domain Eukaryota; kingdom Metazoa; phylum Mollusca; class Cephalopoda; order Sepiida; family Sepiidae; genus Ascarosepion; species Ascarosepion bandense. Next base: position 1,283,607 of record JBBBDQ010000976.1, on the reverse strand, counting down.
TCCAGGGACAGCGATTCCACGTAGGGCCGGACTGCACGCCCTCTCCCTTAGCCGATGAAGGATGGGCTCCAACGCCAAAGCATAAAGTAGGGGCGACAGGGGACAACCCTGTCGGGCCGATCTAGACAGCGCCAGAACGCCCGATAACTTTCCGTTCACCTGTACCACAGCCGTGGGGGATTGATACAGGAGGCTAATTCAGCGGCGGAAGTTGGTTTCGAATCAATCCTATCAGATGCCTTGGACTAATCCAAATTGATCAGCGCGGCTTCTTCGTCGTCTTTTATTCCCTCTATGATCGTGCGTATCAGATGCAGGTTGCTCTGAATATTTCGGCCCTTTACAGCACGTCTGCTAATTGCAAACGATTTGACAAGATCTTGGCCAAAATCTTTAACTCTGTGTTTATCAGAGTTATGGGCCGGTAACCCTCTAACACCTTCCCAACAGCTTTGCTTTTTTTTCAACAGCGTGATCACACCCCTGGTGAACCGGTTGGAGATGGAACCCCTGCCGGAACCAGTTGTTGAACACGACAGTCAAAATCGGGACAAAGATGTGCGACAGCCTCAAGTACAATTCATAGGGCAAGCCATCGAGATCCGGCAATTTGCCTCTGCCGACCTTCTTCAAAGCCGCGTAGACCTCACACTCCGTAATCTCTCCCTCGCAGCTAGGAAGAAGGAAGAAAGAAAACAACTAAAATCATCACGGAGACCAGGCTCCTTGGTAAACAGGATCTCGAAATGCCGCCGAAACGCCTCGTACATGTCGTCAGTCGACCGAAGTGTATGTCCCTCCGGGTTGTGTACCTCTCGAATGGGACATACTCTTCGGCGAATCTCTTCCTTGCACAGTTCTGCGTCCATGTTCACAGCTTCAGAAAACATTTTGTTTAACCTATGTCTAATTACCTGGCCCATGTAACGATCGCTAGTCGATCGCACCAGGACCTCCTTAGCTATGGCTATCTCTAGGGGATACCCACCAGCCTCCGCCCGGGAGTAATTAGCTCTAAGTGTCTTCACCTTGTCAGCCTTATCTAGTTTGAGCCGTTTGCTGAACTTGGTGGTGAAAGACCTAATACTATTCTTAAGATTCTCCCACCACATATTCCCAATGACTCCTTCTAAGTTAATTAGCTGGCGCCGGAAGTCCCGCCTGTCCAGTAAGGACACGTTGAACTTCCAGTAACCAGCCATTCTAGGCCTATTTTCTAAATCTACCTGGGCACAAACGAGTTTGGGGTCCGAGTAGCCTAACCAGTGGAAAGTGGGACAATCTAAAAGATCTATATCGGCTTCAAGAACTAACATTCTATCCAGGTAGCTAACTACCCAGGTAGAAGGCCAACTATTAGCCCACGTCCACATTCTCCCACCCTTGTGATCGACCCAGTATCTATCGATGAGCCCAAACTCTTCGATGAGATCGACCAAGCTACGATCACGTGCCTTCCCGCTAGCTCCCCACCCTCTATCCTATCCAGCTTGGGGTCCAGGATGGCATTCCAGTCCCCCACTAAGACGTGTCGCGTTGAATCCACCAGGAAGGGCTCCAACCGCCGAAGAAACGAGACGCGTTCCTCCCGGTCGTTGGGCGCATAAACCGCATCCAGTCGAAACGCATTGCTTTTCACTGCAATATCAGCCACGATCAGCCGGCTCTCGGCACCGACATGGACAAGATCCACCTTCGCGTCCAGGGTACGCTTAACCAGCAAATAAACTCCTCTGGCCAGCCGGTTCCCATATGCTGAATAGACGACAAAGTCGTTAGACAGAACGCAGGCAACGGTCTTGCAAACAAAGTGAGTCTCTTGGATCGTGGCGACATCCACACCGAAGAACAAGAGGTCCCGATGCAGGCGGGCCGCCTTACTCCGGTCCCTAAGGCCCCTCGCATTCAAGCTGGCTAACTTAATTGACATCCGTTAAAAAGAGAAAGCAAAAAAAATACTCCTAGTCACATACGGCGCGAAAATCAATGGCAGTAGGGACCCTGACGGATTGTCCTAGGCTTCCTGATCCAATATCGGACGTAATTCTTCCGTCCTGGACAGTGCCGCCAACGTCCGTGGGAAACGTTAGCTTTACAGCCCTATATAACGAGGGGTGGAGGATGACAGGGACTCTCCCAAAGCAAAAATGAGAAAGTCTCTGCAAATATTTGGTGTCCATTTGGGCCATTTTTATTTTAGGGAACTCCTCTTTAGCTCCCTGCACAAAGTTCTACATCTTAAGATTGCCCCAGAAGTCTAAAGAACTCCTATGAACTTCCTGTTAACTCTTATTAATATAGGAGGGAGAGTTCATTATCTGAGGAATAGGTGTGTTTCACCATAACAGATTCAATGCAGATACTGGTGGAAAGATTTTAAAACGCAACGACAAAGAAGGTCGGAGATTAAATGAGTAGAAACTACGAACAAATTCGTCCGAATAAACCAACAGGAAGGAAGCAAGCAAGCAAGCAAGCAAACAAAAAGGACAGGAATTTCAAAAAAGTGAAGAATATAACGCTTTTGAAAGAAAGAAAGAAAGAAAGAAAGAAAGAAAGAAAGAAAAAGAAAGAAAGAACAGAACAGAAAAGTCAAAATAAAAGAAAAAATAAAACGAGTGAAAGAAAAAGGAAAACATAAAAAAACAAAACATTAAAAAAAAGAAGAATGTAACATGGATGACAGAAAGAAAGAAAGAAAGAAAGAAAGAAAGAAAGAAAGAAAGAAAAAGAAGAAAACAGTAATGTTATTATTTATCCATTGTCAGAGTTTGCAAATGGGTCATGGGAATATCGTAACCAGATGCCCTTTGCCAAATAAGAGGTCTGCGTGTCCAACTGTGAAGAGCTTGAAGGTCAGGTGGACAAAACTAACAATGTTACACAGGAAAAGAGGGTAGGAAGAGAATCGGTAAATACTCAGTAATGAGTAGATTAAGTGTAAGAGAAGAAGAAATAAGAAGAGGAAAAATAATACAAAAGAAGTACTAGTGAATGAAAAGAAAAGAAGAAAGAGTAATATGAGGAGGAGCCAGAGGAAGAAGAACGGAACGGAGTGGAAGAGCGAAAGAATTAGAAATAGCAAGAAAAGAAAAAGTAACGGAAAGGAGGAAAGAACGAGACGGAAAATGAGAGGGAAGAGTAAGTGGAAGAATACCTAGGAGTAGTCATGGAAGAATAACAGGAAGAAAATGAACAGTGAGAAGAGAAATTCTTCTTCTATGTGGTTTGTCCTTTCAGGACGTAGACGATCATGGCCTTCCACGTCACCCTATCCCTAGTGACTCTTAGCAGGCTTTCTCCTATTACACCACGTCGCTCTACCATCCACCTGTTCAGGCCCGTCAAGTATGTTACACGCTGCTTTCTCTGGTCTCTCTTTCTGACCTGTGAGTATCAGATTCTACAAGCCCTCCTTCCTTATTGTATGTCCCAGGAACTTTAGCTGTCTTTTCCTGATGCTCAGTATTAATTTCCTTTTCGTTTCTATCCTTTCCAAAACCTCGTCATTGCTCACGTGCTCGATCCATGATATCCGCACCATCCTTCTGTAGAACCACATTTCAGTTGCTTCAAGTTTTTCCTTCATCTTTGATGATATTGTCCAACAATCACTGCCATATTGAAGAACTGATATCACAACAATCTAGTACTCTCTTCTTTGTTTCTAGTGAAATGTTCTTAATACTCTACTCAGCTTCTGGAATGCGTTCTTCGCTATGCCAATTCGTCTTCGGATCTCTGTGTCACACTTTTTGTTTTCTGTTAGAACACTTCCCATGTATTTAAATTTTTGTACCTGCTTGATTTTAGTATATCCAATTTGTATTTGGCATTTGGGGCTGCATTTTTTGCTGATGACCATACATTCAATTTTCTAAAAGCAAAATGTAGGGAAATGAGAGGAACAAGATAAAGAAATGGAACGGAAAGGGGTAGGTGCAAAAAGAGGAGCAAGGAAATAAACAAGAAAAGGAAAAAGAAGAGATGCAAGAGGAAGAGAAGAGTGTGGGACAAGCGGGAAATAAAGAAGGAAAGGAAGAAGAAGAGAAGAAAGGACAGCTGAAAAAAAAAACAATCTAGGAGAATGAAAACTCTGACTTCGAAGTCAGTTGAGTATGTGGCTAGTATCTCTATCCCTCACGCGACGGTAACCACAGACGGTAGCACCTTTCGTCGTGAAGATGTGTCCCGATATTCTACCACAGAATTTACAGAGTCAGCATATTACTTACCTGTGTGCGCGTGAATGCACATAACGTCATTCAGGATGCGGGAATAGGTTTTTCTTCGGTGCAAAAATGCTGTGTCCTTTTACTACGTCGCTGATAATGACTATCTTCGGATACCAACTTTTTTCATCATCTCTAAAATGCAAATACTGTCGGGAAAGTTATGAATGCATCTATTCATCCCCCAGTTATGAGTTAATTTGTAAAATTCTATCACTTAACTTTTATCATCTGAAAATAATTCGTGCAATCTAAAAATAAAACTGCAAAAGTTTCATAATCCATGGGAAACAAGTCAATCAATCATTTCTTATCTCTAAACGAGTGGGCCTGCGCTGCCAAAATTAATTGCAAAATATTTACATCGATATGCCGTCTAAGATGATACTAATATATATATTGATGTATCTACTATTGAGTATTGTGTATCTTGTATTAAAACATGAAAAAACAAGATGATACAACCCCACTCCTTTTTTTTTTTAATCATATCACTCCAAGAAAGGCGGTAATGCCACTGAAGCGCAGGGGGCTACGTAAGAATGAAAAGATTGGAAAAGAGAAAGCTGGGAACCACATCCTAAACCGGGGACACGGGATGAGCCTCTACACCTGTTCAATAGACGTTGGTGGAGTGTGAACCGGGCGATAGTTTAGTCTATCTACTCCAATTGAGGGGAAAAAAATGAAAGAAAAGAGTGAAAAGATGGGAAAAGAGAAAGCTGGAAAGCACATCCTAAACAGGGAACAAGGGATGAGCCTCTACACCTGTTCAATAGACGTGGGTGGAGTGTGAACCGAGCGATAGTTTAGTCTATCTACTCCAATTGAGGGAAAAAAATGAAAGAAAAGAGTGAAAAGATGGGAAAAGAGAAAGCTGGAAACCACATCCTAAACAGGGAACAAGGGATGAGCCTCTACACCTGTTCAATAGACGTAGCGTGACAGGATATATATATATATATATATATATATATATATATATATAGAGAGAGAGAGAGAGAGAGAGGTGTCTTTGAGATTTCATTCGCCCGATCGACTCAGACAATTAAAAACTTAATTTGGCGATTAAAGTTTATTGCTTTACTCGCCCGCGGTCGATTAAAAATCTCCCAATGAAAAAGGAAATCTGATTCTTTTACAACCCAAAAGTATGCTTAGAAGATTCACAAGTTACTTAGAATGACCTACAATGACATTATTGAACTCTTGGCTTTTATTGTCCTAGTCAGTGTAATCATTCGTTTAATTAACACTTCCAGAGTCAAGCCGAAATGTCTCCCAGATTAAAACTCACTTGGAAAAATATTATCCTATATTTCTTCCCTGCTTATGAAAAGTAAAAATGAACATTTGAAAGAAACAAAAAATAAAACCACATAATTCTTTCAACCACGTACGGAAAAACAAATTACACAAGTAACTTTTTTTTATAGAAAATCGTTGAGAATTTAGGTAACTTCACTCAAATGTCAAAAAAAACAAAACAAAAAAAACAGCATATCATGATGTTAAAACTTAAAAACAAAGTCAAAATGTTTATGCTATTATTAAGAGGAAAGATCAAATTTTGTTATTATTTTTTTTTAATTTTAAATCTTTTCTAACACGTTCGAAATTTTAATTAAAATTTCATTTTTTATTTTCCGTCAGTGATTCACACTATGTTTACATAAGACGACTATTAAGAAAATGGAGTTGGTCGAGTAAAATGATTTGGGTGGGAGTAAATTTTCCCTCGTTCTCTACCGCCGGTCAAGTGATTTCTTTTTCAAATCTCAAAGGCTATATATATTAGTTCGTTAGTTTTTTATCATAGTTAAATTAAACCAGTGCACAGTTGTATTAAAGAATTCAATACATTTATATTGTAGAACTTTTGAAAATGTTTCATTTGGAAATAAGTTATTTCCGCAACCGAGGTTTCAACCTTTCTTTCGGTATCTTCAGGTGATTTACAATAACTGATTTTTGCATTTTTCAAACGCACGATCAGGGATTTTTTACGAACGCGCGATTAGAATTTTCAAACAACCGAAAATTTTCCAAGATTTTTGTTTAGTTAGTAGAGAATCTGCGAGCAAAGCACTCAGCCTTGTCTGCTAAAGATGTGAGCTTTGAAAGAGACCAGCGAGTGGGTAATGGGAACGTCACTCAGCTGAGCATCAATTCTAGGTGAGAAGTTTTGTTGTAAGATTCTTAAATTAGGGAGGAGTTATTGAAGAATCTTATAACACTTTCATCCATGTTTGTACGATCCTATATGTATTTAAAGGGATGATTATATCTGGAAATAATTTCTGATCTTTCATTCAGTAATTTTTTTGTTCTGGGAACAACTTAGAGCTAAACTTTTCCTCCTGGCACAATCTACATACATCGCCACCGTTGTATGGTTTAGCTATTTTCACTATACTCCAAGTGATATCAGGGTCTTTTCCATCATTCAATTAGACTTTTCACACGTGGCAAGCCAGTTTGATACAATTTTTGAGGTTTTTCAGTTTAAATATATATATATATATATATATATATATATATATATATATATATATATAACATTCTTTATTACTATAGAGAATATATATGTATATGTTCTTCACTACTTGGCGACATAATTTTTGCAAAAGAATATAATAAAAATAATAAGGCACTGTTAAGGAGCAAACACGTGAGAAGAGCATTCATAACTGGTAATAAAGTTTAGTAACTGGTAGTAAAGAGAATGAACTGAGCCGACGCTGCCTCACTATTGTCTGTCTGTCTGTCTGTCTCCATGAGAGTGAGAAGAGGGATATATATTTTAATATATATATATACATATTATCCTACGTCTATGGTACGACTCGGAGTTTAATGCATTATGAAATCATCAGATGTATATTTCCAACTGACAGTTAAATAGATTTGAATTTAAGTTCACTCGATGTTCATGGAAATTAACTCTTATAAAGTTAAGTTACTGCTTTTTTAATAAAAAAATAAAAAATTTAAATATTCTACGGGTACATGTAGATGAGAATTTAAAATTAAAATTTAAAATTTAAAATTTAAATTAAAATAAAAAATGCAGGGAAAAGAAATCAAGGGGTGTAAATCATAAGTTTTAAAAATTTAAATATTCAAATATTACATGTACATAAAAAATGTAGGAAAAATTAACATTCTAAAATTTAGAATTAGAATTAAAAAGTACGGAGATAAAATAAAAAGAGTTTAATTGATAATTGCTAAAAGTTATATTGCGGGAGAAAGAAAGAAAGAAAGAAAGAAAGAAAGAAAGAAAGAAAGAAAGAAAGAAAGGGTTAAACGTATAGGAATCTGCATCAATTCGGATTTAAGAATTTAAGTATGTATTTTTTCTATGACAGCATGTGGTCATTAAATCACTTTTTTATTAATCAAATTTGGATTCTTGATATGATTTAAGATGATAAGTTTTTCTAAAAGGTATAGATTACATTTATCTATTTTTCCATTGTAATGTTTTGATTTAGCTACGATATTCCAGGTAATATTTGGGTTCTTACTGTTGTTTTTTAATTTCCAATAATATATGGATAAAGCAATACTTTTGCTGTATTTACTGTTGTTTAAAGACAGCATGTGGCTGTTAAATCTTATCTCCTACCTGTTAGAAGTACTTCTAAAGTAAAATTTAGCATCATTATCATTCAAATGAATTCGATCTCTATAAACAATACTTTCGGATATACACTGACTATTCAGTGGACAGATTTCATTTTTTCGGCAGATGCAATTATTTTTAGAAGGTTCATTTTTGCTATTAGTTTGCTAACTCTCTCAGCTGATCTCAGGTGGAATGACTACATTGAATCCATAGCTAAATCTGTTGACAGAAGGCCGGTTCACTCTGTAGGGCCTGGAAGTTTTTCTCATCTGAATCCGTCTTGCACATATATTAATCTACCATCCGCCCGTGCATTGAATACTGCTGTCACATTTGATCGGGTGCCCCTGGTATTCATCTCGGGGTTCTTGACAACATCCAACGGAGAATCTGCAATTTAATCGATCCCAATTTGGTAGCTCAACTCCAGTCATTTTCTCGCCGACGTAATGTGGCTTTGATCTGTTTCTTCTACAAATAATTTCGCGGCTTCTTATCCGATGAGCTTAGTTCCCTGGTATCCCCTCTACATGAATTTACTCGAGCTACTAAACTAGCAACTAGGTTTCAATCTTTTACCGTGAAACCAATCAAATGTAACCGCAATTTCTACTCCACAGCTTCTTTTCTCGCACTTTCCTCCTGTGGAATTCCCTTCCTTATACTTGTTACTATCTCCAAGAATTTAAATGCAATATCAATTGCCATCTCTTATTTCCTTGACTCGCATCCTTTCCCTGGCGACCCTTGTGTCATGTTCTTCTTCCTTTCCACTTTACTCTCATGCAACTCTCTTGACATCAATGTTCTCATTCTTCTTTTATCCATTCCCTGACACTCCCTGTAACTTGTTCCTCTTTCTCATCATTCTCTATTTATGTAACCCCCTGCGCACCAGTGGCAGTACTGCCTTGCTCGGGGTGAAATGATTATTTAAAAAAAGTCTTTATTATAGTAGAGAGGATTGTTATAACTTCTTAAGAAATATGATGTTATGATTTCCCGTTGTCTTTTTCACGACTAGAACGAGTTTTTCTTCACTTAGTTTAGTTGCCACCAGAAGCTGGGAATCTTTGTCTAAGCTGCTTTTTAATTTTTATTGTTTTATTTCCAGTATTCTTTTAATCATTTCACCCCAAGCAAGCCAATAATGACACTACGACGCAAAGAGTGAAGGAGAATGAGATAACTTTAATGAGAAGTTTGATATGATTTCTATTCCTTAGAGTGATTATTTTTTTTTTAATCAATTTACTCCAAACAAGGCAGTATTGCCACTGGTGTACAGGGGCTTACAAAAAAGAAGAGCAAAAAGAAAGAGGAACAATATACAGGAAGTCCATGGAAAGGATAAGAGAAAGACGTGAATCCATAAAATAAAATATGGTAATTGACATTGCACTTAAACTCTTGGAGATTGTAGCTATCAGTGAAGCAAGTGTAAGGAAGGGAGTTCCAAAGGCGAGAAAATAAACTGATAGAGTAGAAGAGGCGGTACATTTGACTGTGTTGGACGTAGTTGTTAGTCTAGTAGCACGAATAAAGTGAGATAACCTTGTCAGAGAAGAAGCCGTGAAAATATTTGTAGAAATATCAAAGGGAAGTCACATTCCGACGGTTAGAAAGTGACTGAAGTCGAGCTGCCAAATCAGGATTGACTACATTGCAGATAACCTATTAGGTTGATTGTTCTATGCCGTTCTTATAATGGATGTTCACTCCTATTTTCTTTAACAACGTTATGAAAATTGATCCACCCAGGACCTCTAGTATCTCACTGGGCTTGTTTATTTTATTTAACTGGTAATGGATCTATCATCCTCAGCTTCACTTAAATCTGTGAATATCACACTATGACCATCTTATCTGGTCCTGCTGCTTTCTCACTCTTCATTTAGTCCATTGCTGTTCCTACTTCATATTTTAGTAAACTGGGATCTTCTACGGCTTTATAGAATGTAAATTTGTCCTTCCTATTGTTCTCATATGTATTTATTCTACCGTTGTAGTCCCTTTTATTCTTACATAATGACAATTCACTCTGATAAATAGTGTATTCAATCCAGTCATTTCTTTTACCTTTTAACGTATACCCGCTGCACTTGGGTTTGTTTTTGTTTTTTAATAGTTTCTGTTTTACTTGCTTACTCTTCTCCCTTTTAGAATTGTTTAGGTTTATATACACTATACTATTTTGTGGTATTATCTGAAGTAGTAGTTTAGTAAGTGTACCCAGCTCTCACGAGAAGAGATACTTTGTCCTCTGATTAATGAATTTTCTCAAATGGTATCTAGTCTTTATAAATTTAAGCGCAGTACTACATTGAAGACAAGACATCATCATTTTACATTTGAAATATCTACATGTAAGTTCTATGCAAACAGTTTCTTCTCGCTTGTGAAACTCTCTTTCGACTTCTTGCTTTGTAGTCAAATTTGATCTTCAAAAATTTAAATGTAACGTCAATCGTTATCTTATGGCTTCTTAATTCTTATTCTTTTTTGTCCTCTCTCCTTAATAATAGTTTTTCTTATATTCTTTAACATTCAGTAACCTCTTGCGTCCTAGTGGTTTTATCGCCTTGCTTGGGGTGAAATGATTTTAAAAAAAATATCCCTACCTCTGGATCTAAACTTATTTATAAATGGAACTTTGTCACTGTGTGTGTGTCTGTGTGTGTGTCCATAACCTATAGACTCCGAAACGGCTGAACCGATTTTCTTGAAAATTTACACAGTTGTACTATAAGTGTCTGCGAGTGTTCTTAGCTAGGTTTTGTGTCCAGGTACCCCCGATAAATATCGAAAATGGATAATCGAAAAAATCGGGTTATAGAAGGGGTGGTCCGATTTTAATCAAATTTCATACACTCATAGACAAAGACATAAGAAACGATATTCAGAAGTTTCAAGGTTGCAGTTCTTACAATAATGCAACACATCGATAATATATATATATAAGGCAAGATCTTTGTGTGTGTGTCTGTTTATCTGCCTTTATGTCTATTTTTTTGTTTGTTTTTTCAGCCCATTTATTTTAGTTTTTGCTTCGGGTTTGGCTCTAAGTAGGTATAATTGTAGTTCTTAGTCTCGGCCATGATACCATTTACTCAGAGGACATATTTAGCCTTCAAAATTCAGTTTACGACGAAAAAAACTTATTTGATATCGATACCAGGAAATCAAAATTTGACTTACATTTTTCTTTCAGTCTATGGTTTCGCTTTAACTGGAAACAACTATTGCATTTTAGTCTTTCGTGCCAACGTCCAAAGCTTCTGATCTCCAGGACCATGGATTAGTTTTAAAGCTTTCATTACACCTGAGCAACGCCGGGCTATACTGCTAGTATAACCTAAATAACGAAAAAGTAACCAGAAAGTTCATACCACTGCCAACGCCATTAGAAAAAAAAACTATTTAAAGGGAGGTAACTACAGAGATCGTTTGATCCGCTCCAAATCTGAACCACTTATTCTATCGCTAAGATCATACATAACTACCAAATTTCATAGAAATCTAACAAAAAAACTTACGAGATAGTTATTATTGATATTGAACACTTATGCTTGGCGGTTATCTGGTTATATGTTGCTTATTTTACAACATCCGTTCTCAACATATATGGGTTGTTTTTGTTGTATTTGTTTAATAGCATATCAACATCTTTCAATCAGTCAGTTAAGTGCCATACGCGATACACGCTTGGGCGATCATGTTTCTTTCGCATAATGACTGACTCGGCAGAAGATTTTCCCGCAGTAGGTTGCTATTTCTTTCTGTAATAGACTGGTTTCCAACCAAGGCTATAAAACCGAATTTGTCCTGCTATTTAATTCATAGCTGGGGGGAGAATAGTTAGATTAATACATTTCTCATATGTATTTGGGCGTAAGTGAAAGCAACTAATTCAACTGCAATTCGAACTCGGATCTCCAACTTCTTATTCCAAGCCGATATCCACTGCACCACAGCGTATGAAATCGGAAATCTAAATATTTTGTAGGAAATTTTATTATATCTATTTATTTTTTGGTAATTTTAGTGGTTCTAGTGATAAAAGCTGTACTAATTAACCCACCGCTAGTGGGGGGGGGGGAGACGATGGTTTCATAGTTTTCGCAAGGGTATTTCCACGTAAGTCAGAATAACGAACCCGAAATAGAATTGGAACTCGATTATCCGATTAAAAAATTCCGATCCATTATACATTACACCACCCACGCATACATGCTTACAGCATGTGGTATTTCCAAGCTGTCACCCATCTAGATACTGACCAGATTCGACTTTGCTAAATTTCGGTGGTCCTACAGGAACTGCTATTTCAACCTGATGTGCCAATATATCGTTATAATCGATTTGAGTGTATATTGATCTTGTCAGTCAGTCAGTTAAGTGCCATACGTGATACACACTTGGGCGATCGTGTCTCGAAAGAGACATGACTGACTGGGCAGAAGATTATCCCGCAGTAGGTTGCCATTGCTTTCTGTGGTAGACTGGTTGCCGACCCAGGCTATAGAACCCAATCTGTCCTGTTATTTAATCCATAACTGGAAGGAATAGACGGATTAATACCTTTCCCAAGGGTATTTGCGCGTAAGTGAATGCAAGGAATTCAGCTGAATTCTCGTTCCGAGTCGATATCCACTGCGCCACAACGCACAAAGCGTTGAAAATACAAAATAAATTTTTATATGACACAATATAATAAAAACATAAGGATGAGTTGAAAGTTGAAGCATCAAGGGTTTCAAGTGACAAAGTCCTGGCGTACCCGATAGATAAAGAAAGTGTCTGGGAGAAAGTATATATATATATATATATATATATATATAACCAGTTTCGTTAATCTCGTGAATTTCCGTAACATGTTTACATTTGTTGACATTACGATACATTTCAAAGCAGAGATAGTTATTACGATGAATTCAAAAATTGTGTTATAGGCTTAATTTGACTTCGTGTAGACTGATCGTCATTCGTGGTCGAGAGGTCTAAGACGTGCCAGATGGTGGCTTCCCCTATCTGGATAGGGTTCGAATCCTGTGTTCGCAGGTTCGGATCCTGCCGAATGACACACATTTTCGTAACAATAGTTTATCGTCAGGCCGGTAGAAATAAATATATAATACTGTTTGATTATAAACAGAATATCTACTTAAATATGAGTATCGATAAAAAATAATGTTCAAACAAATCATTATATATATAAATATAATATATATATATATATATATATATATATATATATCCTTAACTAGAAATCGAATATATATATATATATATATATATATATATATATATATATATACGTATGTAAGTGTCAAAATGTAGGAGCAGCCGCTTGATCACGTGGTAAAGGAAGGTATGTGAATATCTAAGGTCGCCAGCTAGTCGGGCAAAAATGTATTTCGTCTCTAGGTATGATGACCGCAGTATGGAAGAATGAACAAAAGGAATTTATCAAATCTGATTTTGGTCATTTTCTATCAGTTTACTCATGGATTCTCTTTTAAAAGGTCACTCGCATTTCATTGACTCGAGACCTTATATCCTGGTTGTGAAAGCTTTCTAATTGTCTGGTTGAACTATCTATTTTTAGAAATGAGGAAATTTTTGTCTCTTGATTATCATTCATTTATTTCTTTTTTTACATACTAGTTGTGAAAGTTTTCTGATATATCGTCGAACTATGGTTTTGTTTGCCGGACAATTTTTATTATCCGTCTATTTTTGGAGATACTGAAATGTTGATTTTCTCTTATTTTATTTTTTATTTTTATTTATTCGTTTCTCTATAGCCACAAACTTCATAGGTAAAGGTAAATAAATATGAATGGATCCACCACAAAATTTAGTTCCTTTGTAGTACATGACTAACAGTTCTACTAAATATAATCCCAGTAATGTCGCAGGAATAAAGGATATTTTATCATATCCTTAGATCTATAAAAAAGGTCAGTCATTTTAGTTTACAAAATTGTAAATATCCTTAACTAGAATTTGAACAGGCAACAATTTTCGTTACTTTCTAGTTCAAGTTTGGGGTCTGACGATAGACTACATGCAGCAGCAAGACCTCTGATCGGGAGATTGAAGGTTTTGAGGAGCGTGGAACCACTTTTTAATTTCTGTTCTTCCCAAGTCTACCATGACCCGGGGTTGTAGCACCTGTTAGGTATCCCAGCTAAAGACAAATAGTGAACTTCCAAAACTATGTAACTATAAAATACATTTTTATAAAAGAAATACAAGCAATACATTTTTGTATAAAAAACCAAAAATACATATTTATAGCAAAATTTCATCGTTATTCGATAAGCGATTATCAAGGATTTTTAGTTTTTATTTTTAACTGAATTTTATATATGTTTCTCGAGTGACGGATATTTTTTTCCAACTCTTTTTCCAAAAATGTTTAAACGTTTAAATCTTAAATTTAACTGTATCACATATTATTCTTATTCTTCTGCTTATTATTAATAATAATTTTGTTTGCCCTGCATTTGTTCTATAATCACATGTTGGGTCATAATCAAAGACCCAAGTCTAGCGAAGGATGTGATAGTTTGTTGTTTCTATAAAAGACAGCTATTAACAAAATAACATAATTGTCAAATCACTTACAGTGTTTCGTCTGTGCTTGTAAAAACTATTTGGGGGATTTTTTGGAAAGGTGGTGCATCGTGGATTTTGTTGATTTGTTCTTGGGTTCCTTTCTTTATCAGACACAAAGCTCCATCCACAACAAGAACATTTTTTAAGTGCTACTTTATTTATATTTCCTTCTCCAGATCTATGTATTGGTTTAGTTTTTTTTTTTTCGAAAACCTTCGCAATGGTGTTTTTGTTACTTGATAAGTCCATGTCAATCAATGTGCTAATAATAATGTGTTTGATAATAATACCCTTCTGTAACTTCTTCTTCTTCTTCTGCTAACTATTATTATGCAATATTTTTTCAGTGATAATTTAGTGAGAAACTGGGATAAATAGAAATAGCATAAGGAACTTAGAATATAATGTAAAGTGATATATATATATATATATATATATATATATATATATATATATATATAGTCATCCGCAGACAGATCTGTTTCGCTGTATCACAGCTCATCAGTACGGTTAGACATCCGATTTCTTTTTGCTCAGGATTGAAACTCGACCGAATTGGCGTCAGTCGGCGATTCTACCTCTGAGCTATGGGCGCTCGGTAGAAGGAGGCAGTCTTTTTAGCGTGTATATTATCATTATACACGCCCAATAGCCAGAGTGCTCTAATTCATTGCTGAATGAGCGATGCGTATATATATGTGTGTGTGTGTGTGTGTGTGTGTGTGTGTGCGTGTGTGTGCGTGTGTGTGTGTGTGTGTCATTTATTTAAAATCTATAACATAAGTATGCTATAACATAACATTGTTGCCTAGCAGTCTTCTTTTATGTACCGTGTTCCTGAAGGACGTAGGCGATCATGGACTCCCACATCATCATGTTCTTTGTTGGTCTTAATAGGTTTCGTCTTTTCGTTATTCTCCGAAACCCAGTTCTATAATCCATTTACTCAAGCCCATCAAGTATGTTATGAGTTGTTTTCTTCTGTCTCTTTGCCATAATCTGTCCTGTGGGTATCAGATTTTCTAAGCCTTCCTTTCTCATTACGTACACTAAAAATTTCAACTTTTTTTTTTCCTGAAGTATAATTGTCCTTTTTGGTTCCATTGTCTCTTGAGCTTCGACGTTGCTCATATGTTTGATCTATTGTATCCTCATAATCTTTCTGTAGAACCACATTTCTCTTGCTTCAAGTCTCTTCTTCATCTTTGAGGAGAGTGTCCGGCATTTACTGCTATATAGGAAGTCTGATATTGCATAACAATTAGCAACAAGGTCCCACCCTTTTACTGTGAAACTAATAAAATGGAAACGTAAATTCTACTCCATCAGCTTCTTTTCTCGCACTTCCCGCCTGTGGAATTCCCTTCCATTTACTAGCTTCCCCGAGAGCTACAATCTCCAAGAATTTAAATGTAAAGTCAATAGTCATCTCCTATCTCACTAACCCGCATCCTCTCTCTCATGCTCCTTTCTCGGTCCACTCCACTCTCATCAGTATTCTCATCCTTCTCTTACCCACTTCCTGATACCCCCTATAACCTGCCACTCTTTCTCATAACTTTCCTCCTATGTAACCCCCTGCAAAACAGTGAAAGTAACTTGCCTTGCTTGGGGCGATATGATTATAAAAAAAAAAATTAAGTATTCATGTCTTTGTTACTCACAAAATTTTTCCTTTTCATAATACTTTGCTCAGGTTTTGAAAAGCCTATTTCGCTAACCAAATGCATCTTCTGCCTTCAGTGTCTCACTTTCTTCAATCTGTTACTATACTTCCCATATATCTAAATTGTTGTTCTTCGTAAATTTCGATATCTCCAATTCGTAATTTGCATATTAAGCTGGATTTTTTTGACAAGAGCCATACATTCAGTGTTTTTTCAATTGATATTTAGTCCTTTCTTCTCACTTAACTTCACTATCTTTTGCATGAGTTTTTGTATTTTTATGTTCTGTGTCTGCTATCAGCAGCATGTTATCTGTATGTCTTATGTTGTTAAGATTGTAGCTGCCGATAATGAATCCTGGTAAGGCTACTAATTCTAGCAGAATGACTTCACTGTATAGGTTGAAAATATCAAGTGAGAATACACATCTCTGTCTTACACCACTTTTTATTTTGTATATTTACTGAAATAATTTCCTATCCGTCAGCTGTCAGTATAGGTTCTGGATTATACTAATATCCTTTCCAAATATGTAAAGGTTGCCCAGCTGTTTCAGCAGATCTTTGTGACGTACACTACCGGTTATAATTATTAGGCCACCCCGGTGTTTAAAATAAAATGATCTATTTCATATTAACTTTTAGTATTTATTGTTAAGTGAATAATCTAAACTTATTTATAAATGGAACTTTGTCTGTGTGTGTGTCTGTGTGTGTCTGTGTGTGTGTGTGTCCGTTACCTATAGACTCCGAAACCCCTGAACCAATTTTCTTGAAAATTTACACAGTTGTACTATAAGCGTCTGCGAGTGTTCTTAGCTAGGTTTCGTGTTCAGGTACACCCGATAAATATCGAAAATTGATAATCGAAAAAATCGGGTTATAGAAGGAGTGGTCCGATTTGAATCAAATTTCATACACTCATAGACAAAGACATAAGAAACGATATTCAGAAGTTTCAAGGTTGCAGTTCTTACAATAGTGCAGAAAATCGAGATATATATATATAAAAGGCAAGATGTTTGTGTGTGTGTCTTTTTATCTGCCTGTATGTCTGTATTTTTGTCAGCCCTTTTATTTTAGTTTTTGTTTCGAGTTTGGCTCTAAGTAGGTATAATTGTAGTTCTTAGTCTCAGCCATGATACCATTCACTCAGAGGACTTATTTAGCCTTCAAAATTCAGTTTACGACGAAAAAAACTTATTTGATATCGATACCAGAAAATCAAAATTTGACTTACATCCATTCATGTTTCTTTCAGTCTACAGTTTCGCTTTAACTGGAAACAACTATTGCATTTTAGTCTTTCGTTCCAACGTCCAAAGAGTCTGATCTCCAGGACCATAGATTAGTTTTAAAGTTTTCTTTACACCCGAGCGACGCCGGGCTATACTGCTAGTTGTAAATAAAAATACAATGGTTCTTTTGTTAATATTGCACAATCACATGTGCATCAAATGAATTTATAAATATTTAATAATTACCTATATTGTAGTTTCATCAATGAAAGAATGAAGAAAGTTTAGGGTGATTTGGACGAGTTTATCTTTGCTTTCTTGCTTTGTAAAATTCTGCAAAGTATTAATAACAAAAGAACCATTCTACTTTCATTTGACAATAAATACTAAAAATAGTATGAAATACATAATTCCTTAAAAAAAAAACTGGGGTGGCCTGATAATTATAGCCAGTAGTGTACTTTATGAAACGCTTTTCCATAATCTATAAAACGTAGGTACACATCCTTTTTGCATTCGTATTGCGTTTTCTGGCATCATTCTGAGCATAAATATCGAATTCCTTGTTTCAATGTCTTTAACGAAAGCACACTGATTTTGTTCTGTTTCCTAACTGATTCTGCTGCGGGCTCTATTCATCGAGATTCGGATAAGTTTTGTTACATGTCTCATTGGGCTTGTTGTGCGATGGAGTTCACATTCGTTTGC
Source organism: Ascarosepion bandense (assembly GCA_037127315.1). Lineage (NCBI taxonomy): Eukaryota > Metazoa > Mollusca > Cephalopoda > Sepiida > Sepiidae > Ascarosepion > Ascarosepion bandense. The sequence continues at coordinate 1,265,508 of JBBBDQ010000976.1, read as the reverse complement.
TTAGGCACTGTTATGAAAATAGTTCTAATTCGATTCTCCAGTATATCAACACTGTTGTATATTTCATTTATGATATCTGTAATTTCTACAGAAGGATGCTGCGAATATCATGGATCGAGCATGTAAGCAATGATGAGGTTTTGGAAATGAAAAGAAAATTAATATTGAGCATCAGGAAGAGACAGCTAAAGTTCCTGGGACATGCAATAAGGAAAGAATGCTTGGAGAACCTAATACTAACAGGCCAGATAGAGGGAAAAATGACAGAGTAAAGCAGCGGATAACATATTTGAAGGACCTGGTCAGGTGGATGACGGAACGATTATCCCGCAGTAAGTTACCATTACTTTCTTAGGTAGACTGGTTGCCAGACAAGGCTATAGAACCAATCTATCCTGTTGTTTAACACATAACTGGAGGGAAGAGACGGATTAATACCTTTCCCAAGGGTACTTACGCGTAAGTGAATGAAATGAATTCAACTGGAATTCGAACTCGGCTCCTCGATTTCTCGTTCCGGGCCGATAGCCACTGCACCACAACTCACATCCCATTGTCCTTTCTCTTCATTAACATTTTCTCATTTTTTTTCAATCCCTTTAATCTCTTGAGTCTTAGTGGCATTATCGCTTGGAGTGAAATGATATGGAACACTAATATGCTTATCGATATATACTTATTCTTATTGATATACTAGCAGTATCGCCAGGCGTTGCTCGGGTGTAATGAAAGCTTTAAAACTAATCCATGGTCCTGGAGATCAGACTCTTTGGACGTTGGCACGAAAGACTAAAAAGCAATAGGTGTTTCCAGTTAAAAGTGAAACCGTAGACTGAAGGAAAAATGAATGGATGTAAGTCAAATTTTGATTTCCTGGTATCGATATCAAATAAGTTTTTTCGTCGTAAACTGAATTTTGAAAGCTAAATAAGTCCTCTGAGTAAATGGTATCATGGCCGAGACTAAGAACTACAATTATACCTACTTAGAGCCAAACCCGAAGCAAGAACTAAAATAAAAGGGCTGAAAAAAATACAAACATACAGGCAGAAACACACACACACACACACACACACACACACACACACACACACATCTTGCCTTTTAGATATATATATATATTATCGATTTTCTGCACTATTGTAAGAACTGCAATCTTGAAACTTCTGAATATCGTTTCTTAGGTCTTTGTCTATGAGTGTATGAAATTTGATTAAAATCGGACCACTCCTTTTATAACCCGATTTTTTCGATTATCGATTTTCGATATTTATCGGGGGTACCTGGACACAAAACCTAGCTAAGAACACTCGCAGACGCTTATAGTACAACTGTGTAAATTTTCAAGAAAATCGGTTCAGCCGTTTCGTAGTCTATAGGTAACGGACACACACACACACACGCACACACACACAAAGTTCCATTTATAAATAAGTTTAGATTTAGATGCTTATCAATATCAGTTTATATCAACTGTATTGTAAGAACGTTTATTTTATTTTATTTTTTAAAAATTACCTTGTGTATATAAATGTGTGAAGTAGTACGCGAGCACTTTTTTATTTACGAAGCGGATACAGAAGGAAGAATGGTAGTCGGAAGAAACATCAAGTTTACGGTACTTCCTCGTCTGCAGTTGTATTCAATATGGTCGGTCAGCTGGAAGATCATATTTCGCTTCTAATCCTCACACAGGTGTAGTTCTTTAAACAAGTCAATATTCATGAGTCAGTGATTTGGGTTTACTCCGATTACAAACACTTTTTAACCGGAATAACATTTTTGCTTTTTCTTTCTTTTTCTTTTCCTTTTTTAATGTCTACTCCAAAGGGTAAAGCCGATAACACATAATCTACCTCAAACTAACCTCAAACTATCACCGAGTGCAATTTTGGGGTTTGTTTGTTTTTTTTATTTTATTGTTAATCGGCGTCAGGAAATGTATGAACCTGTTGGGTCCAACTTGATGGAGGAGATAATCGCTACTTGTTGAACTATCAAATTTCAGATATTTTTTAAGAAAAAGTAAAAAATACTATATTCAGGACGGGCAAATTTATCGTGTGTGTGTGTGTGTGTGTGTGAGAGAGAGAGAGAGAGAGAGAGAGAGAGAGAGAGAGAGAGAGATACAGAGCGAATATGAATGAGTGAGTGATAAAGTGCGGCGAGAAAGCTGTCAATTTTCTTTTGTATGTATGAACTTAAAAAATAATGATTCATTTTCCCTCCTACACCAAATTGGCCGTTTTGAAAATTGTGGAAGTCACTTCCATTTCTTTTATTTCCAAATAACATTGACCCCTTTATTTTATTTATTTTATTCAGTTCTCCATTACTCGCGTTCAGTGAAATATTTTTACTTGTTTTTCTTCCGTTAAGTTAATTATGGGAAGAAAACAATAAAATAAAACAAAATAAAAACAAGGTGATGTGCGGGCGGTTCAAAAGGTGAGAATCGAAGAAACGAGTTCAAATTTCAGCCTAGACATTTACATTCGATTTCTTATAAAATATTTTAGGGACAAGCATGGACCAATTTTTTTTACAAAACTCAGATCAAACTTAAAAAAAAAAAAAAAAAAATCGGAATATTGCAGTCAAATCTAGCGCGGAACTTTCCAGACGCCTCAGAATTCAAAAGCATCCACGCAGTCTTGTAGGGTTTAATTATTTTCCACCTTACAACCATTTTCCACACAGACATATAGTGAACACAATAAGTTCTAGACTTAAAAATTCAAATGCTAAGCACTGACTCATTGATTTTGTTAGAAATAAACGAATTTTCTCGAATTTACAAACTTTGCTTAGCACACACAAAACACTCGCGAAATTTCACACCTCGAATACAAAATGTTTTTCGGCCAAGAGAAAAGTAGGAAACAAAATAGAAAGGCCCTAATCACACCCGGGAGTGAATTCCCAAATGACCGCCACAAATGAAATAAAAGACGGAGCAAGCTCGACCGTCGCCAGAAAGACAAGAAACGAGCGTAATTAACACGTACCCTTGACAAACGTCAAGCGATCGTTATTATTATTGTCTCAATCTTTCTCCCTCACCTCTTATATACTCTCACCTCCTTCCTTTTCACCATTCACTCTGAGCGATAACTGGAAAGACTATCCTACCCAGCAGTCTTTTCCAATCTTCTCACTTTGTTTTTTTTTAATTGGAGTGGATAGATCTATCTATCGCCCGGTTCACACTCCACCCACGTCTATTGAACAGGTTTAGAGGCTCATCCCTTGTTCTCTGTTTAGGAGGTGGTTTCCGATCTTTCTCTTTTCCAATCTTTTCACTATTGCGTAGCCCCCTGCACATCAGTGGCGTTACCGCCTTTCCCGGGGTGATACGATTAAAAAAAAAAATGTAAACGCTCATACATACATACTTACATACGTTCCTGTCTACATACACATAAACTCGCTCATACAAGTTACGACTACGAACTCTTGATACCCTTAACTTCTCAATACTGTTTCTCATTGAACGTTTAACTTTTACCGAATCTTGTTATTCTGTTCTATTAATAAATTTATCTTTAAACTTACAAAGGGTATACTTTTATTCTTCCACACATCCAAATCTTCAACCTTCTTATGATAGCGAATTATCCCAAGTTGCACGGAGTTCGGTTATGATTGACACAAAGCCAATTTAATAAACATCTCCCTACTTCTACAGGCGCAACGTCGAAACCTTTAGCTACTCTATCACTATTTTTAATGTTCTGATGAGTTACATTCCCTAGTAACTCTAGTTCAGACCTTCTAAGACCAGTCATACAACGTACACAGAAGCTTCCAACGATAGCAATTTGGTTGATTGATTTTGTTTAGCGACAATATCAACTTATATAGGTTATTTAATGCCGAAGTCTAAATATTTCGTACGTAATTTTATAATTTAAATTACAGGTATTTTTTACATTATTTGATTCTTTCAGGGTAAAAGTATGTCCTTTTACTGTCCATAAATACATTTTTGGTGCTTAAAGGAGCTCTTCAGTGATATCCTGCCTTCATTGCCGATTTCGGGTTTTTAAACATCATTTTTGACTTTCGGTCAAGAAGTACCAAGTCGGCTCCTTAATTTTGTGCTACTTGTCTGGATTTAAATTTTCTTTTTCTCGACAGAATTCGTACTTTTTATTGTCAACTCTAGCCAATGGGAAGAGTTCATTTTCCCGCCCTCGCCTATTTAAAAAGAAATAAATTCGAGTTGCACCCGTTTCTTGGATTGTTATTCGCGGCTACTCTTTCTGGTATGTTCGTCCATTTTTTCCTTCTTCACTTGGATATATAGATTTTAGATCTTAAAATGTACTAGCAGTATAGTTCATCGTTGCTCGGGTGTAATGTAAAACTAATCCATGGTCCTGGAGCTCAGACTCAGCCTAAAGAATATTTGTGTGACGTTTGGTGAGAATCGGTTCAGCCGTTTCGGAGTCTATAGCTAACGGACACAGACACATACACACACAGAGACAAAGTTCCATTTATAAATAAGTTTATATAATTGGTGATTATATATATATATATATATATATATATATATATATATATTTTTTTTTTTGGTTACATTGATTGTCATTTTTCAAATAAAGATGTATTGTTTGTCATTTTATTATGAAAATATACTGTTGATTTTTATTTAGGGGTTAACTATTTTCCCATAGCTGGGCCCCTAACAGGTGCTACTCTCTTGGGTCAGGGTGAATCTGAGAAAAATAACAGTTAACAAGTTGCCCCAGCTCCTCAAAACCTTCAATCTCTGAATCAGAGGCCTTACTGCCGAAAGTAGTTTATCGTCAGTACACAGGAACGGACCATCGTTTTTCGCTTCGTATTCCATTGGTGCTCCATTCGGGAAGTTTCTTTCTATAAGCCACTACTTTGTAGAAGCGACTTCTGAGAAACAGCTTCTCCGACCACTAAAAACCGACTAGTGTCTAATAATCTACAACATAATCAGTAAAACAGCACCAGTCAGTAACCCTCTAGTCTGAGTTACTTTTAGGCTTTCTATTGAGTGAAAAATAGAGTGAAAGCACCATCTATAGGTTAAATTTAAAACCGAAAAGGTAGTCGGAAACTATTGCAATAACATTAGCAAAGACTCATGGTAATCTAAACTTATTTATAAATGGAACTATGTGTGTGTGTGTGTGTGTGTGTGTGTGTGTGTGTGTGTGTGTGTATCCGTTACCTATAGACTACGAAACGGCTGAACCGATTTTCTTGAAAATTTACACAGTTGTACTATAAGTGTCTGCGAGTGCTCTTAGCTAGGTTATGTGTCGATAATCGAAAAAATTGGGTTATAGAAGGAGTGGTCCGATTTAATCAAATTTGATACACTCATAGACAAAGACATAAGAAACGATATTCAGAAGTATCAAGGTTGCAGTTCTTACAATAGTGCAGACAATCGATTATATATATATATATATATATATATATATATATATATATAAGGCAAGATGTTTGTGTGTGTCTGTTTATCTGTCTGTATGTCCTTTATACAAATCCACAATTTTTATCCGATTCTCACCAAACTTCACATAAATATTCTTTAGGCTGAGCTCCAGGACCATGGATTAGTTTTAAAGATTTCATTACACCCGAGCAACGCCGGGCTATACTGCTAGTTTTTATATAATTAAAGAGACATATCACTTACATCCTAAATATATATGGGGATTTTCCTAGAGTAGCTTAGATGTGACAAAAAGCCAAAAGTATAAGACATCAAATGAGGATCGAATTCACTATTCAGTCGCAATTGATTTAGCAAGACAAGCTTGTTAACCATTGCACCACCGTCAGGTGCTCCAACCTGAATGAATGCAGAATTAAAATCAATCTTATTCTCTTCAATACTTATTTATATTTTCACTGATTTGCTTCCATCAATTGAATTATTGCAAACAAACATTATTTCAATGTTAACGGTTTTTATAAAACTTTGTCGTTCGTGTAGTTCCATGCCTCAAGAAAGCGGATTCTTTTCGACCATGGTTAATTTCGGATTAAATTTTGCATCAACATCAAATACTTCAACATTTTTTTTTAATTTTATTTTTTATTTTTTGATCATTTCACCAGAAGCAAGGCGGCAATGTCACTAGCGCGCGGACGAGTTACTGAAAGTGAAACTGAAAGAGAGAGGAAATGTTGTGAAATGGGAGGATTGAGGAAAAGGCAAAAAAAAAAAAAATGAACAAGCTTCATGAAGACAAAAGATGGTGATTGACATTGCATTTAAACTTTTGAAGATTGTAGTTATGAGTGATGCAAGGAAACGGAAGGGAGTTCCACGGATGAAAAGTGCTGAAAAATTAATTGTTGAAGCAGAAGTGACTGTTACATTTAGTTATTTCAACATTAAACGGTTGAACCTAGTTTCCAATCTAGTAGCACGTTTAAATTCATGTAGTCGGAGCATCAGGGAAAAAAATAAAAATCTCGTCGAAAAAAATTGTCATGAAAATGTTGGTGTAAAAGACAATGTCTGCGTCTTTTTTTATAAAAAAGACGCAGACACTGTTTTTCATTAAAGATTCTTCATGGCAACTGCTTTGGAGGTAGCTAGATATAAGGAAGGCACAGATACTGTCTTTTCTACAAATAATTTCATGGAAACTGCTCTGGAGGTACCTAGCTAGGTACCTCCAGAGCTTTTGCTATGAAAATATTTAGTAGAAACACATTTCTGTTGCTTCAAGTCTCTTCTTCATATCTTGTCCAACAATCACTGGTATAAAGTTTGACTTGTTTAACAGCTGATATTACCTACGTTTTACTTTTTTTTTCTTTTCTTTTTTGAAATAACGTTACACTACTGTCAGTTGAAAATTCACGAGATGAGAGAATTGTCTTCGAATGTTTTGTTGTTGAATTTGATAGCCACCATGAAAACCGCAGAATGAAACTGCATTAATTCTGTGAAGATTAATTGGGAACTAACTTTTCATTGCTATTATAAAGGTACCGCCACTCAAATGCTGAAAAAACAGCATAGCATAATGTTAAAAGTTCTCAAACCTAATAAAAACAAAGTTTTCTCATTAAAATAGTTATGCTATTATTAAAGGGGAAGATCAAATTTTGTTGTCATTTTTTAAATTTTATAATCCTTTCTAATACGTTCGAAATTATAGTTAAAATTTTTTTTTTTTGTTTTACGTCAGCTATTCACTCTATGTTTACGTAATGTGTTTAAGGAAAACGTAATATTACGCAAGTCGTTTTTGCGTTGAAAGACGCATTAAATTAAAAATTCTTGCAAAAATCAACCAATTGTCTGAGTTTAATCAAACCTTCAGGATTTATTCACAAATAAATTAAATTATTTATGCAATTACTATTTTTAGAAAATCTTGCTAAAAGTATTTTTTATGTCTGCTATCCCCACCCTACTCCAATTAATTGCATAAAACTTATAGAAATACGTTATCTATACCAATTTTTTTTTATTTATTAGTTAAATGCAGGATTCATTGGAGAATATAAATCATGTAATTTTTTTCTTAATCACGAGACCATTTTTCCGAAAATCTGCTCCGAATAGTAAAATAAAAAATGCATAAAAACTAAACTTTTTTTTAATGTAGATAAACTTTTAATTGATTTTATGAATAATATAATTTTAGGATATTATATTCTGAAGAACACAAAAATTTCGATGAATAATGAATTTTTATAAGAATTGTTTTCATTTTTTCTTTGCTAATTAAAGTTTCAATCATCTTTTAGATTTCTTCCAGTTACTCAGCTTCTTCGGTTACTAATTCATTAAAAATAAACTTTATTTACAAATTGAAATTTTAAAAGCTTAATACAAATCATTTAGAACTGAGATTTTTAAAATAATTTCTAAGTTTTTTTATTGTGTTAAACTGCACATTTTCTTTCACTGTGGAAGCTTATAAGAGACTTATAATTTAAAAGGTCACATGTTTCAAGGCTTGTTCCCCTTAAGAAATGTTAAACTGGGTTATGTCAACTTTTGGCCACCATACTTTCAGATTGCTTGCTAACAGGTGCAGTCATCACCTACTTAAAGGTCAACGAGTGATTGAGAAATAGTTTTATTCGAAATTTCATGACATAAACAAGTAATGTTTGTTTCAAATCAGATTAATTTAACTTTATATTTGCTAATTTTCCAAAAATAACAAGTAAGATTTGTATATTTTATTTTTGCAAGATTTTTAAAACCGAGAATTAACTTTTGTTTACAAATGTGTCGATCGTTCAAAAACTGGCCGAAAAATTGATTTTTTTTAAATTTCAAAACTTTAGATTCCAATGAATATAATTTCTTTTTGAAATACACCAGAGTATTTTGCTTAGTGGAAACAGTAAAATTAATCATTTAGCTTTCAATTTAGCTAAAATTAAAGTTTCAAAAAAAAAAGTTTTTATTTTTAAAAATTCAATTTCAAAATTAGGTATCGAAAACGGAGTTGAGGTACCTACCATTACCACTAGTCGTTGAAAAAATTGATTTAATAGTATTTTATTTTATTTCATAAACTGGTTATAACTTGTATTTTCGGTTAATTTTTATCAATCGGCAAGATAAAATATAAAATAAAAAATATTCTTACATTCACTTTTAATTTTGCCTCTGCTTCCCCACACATACATTAAACTTGGCGCCCGAGTGTCTGCCCCAACCTCCGCCACAGTTTTTGAAAGTTAGACAGGTCACTGTTAATCACCTTATAGGGATACTTGGCATCGCTATCTCCCTTCGTTTTGAATGATCGAAAAGCTGCATGTTATGGGTCACTAGACATGAAGGTACGCATGCGTGATAAATAAAATGGCGATTAAAAATTAAAAGAAATGTCATAAAGGTGTGAGGGGCAGTAGAAAAAATGAGAAAATTTTGTAAGTTTATGGATTTCAATTAAAAGAGTAGTTGGTAAGTAAAAATTTAAATGTTAGAAATTAAAAACAAGTCTTTCAAATTGTATCAAAACCACAAATAAATATAACTGAAAATGAATGTCTATCACTGACCTTAAGCAAAATTCTTTACTAAAAAGTAAACATGACGTCTTGCCAAAGATACTATATGAATAAATGTCCATCATATATTAATGCAGCAATACATATATATATATAGTCATCCACAGACAGACCTGTTTAGCTGTATCACAGCTCATCAGTGCGGTTAGACATCCGATTACTTCTAGACAAGATTGAAACCTGACCGAATTGAGAACAATCGGAGACTCTACCTCTGAGCTATGGGCGCTCGGTAAAGGAAAGCAGACTTTAGCTTGTTATATACAATAAAAACTCAAGCCAGTAGCCAAGAGTGTTCAAATTCATTAATGAATAAATAATGTGTTGATGCGTGAGTAGCTACTGTTATATATATATATATATATATATATATATATATATATATAACAGTAGCTACTCACGCATCAACACATTGTTCATGTGCACTTGTCTAACCTTATTATGACCAGAAGCTAAGTAATATATATATATATATATATATATATATATATATATATATATATATATATATATATGCTTAGCTTCTGGTCATAATAAGGTTAGACAAGTGCACATTTGTATTAAATAGTGTTCAATACAATTATATTGTAGAACTTTTGAATATTTTCCATTTGTAAACGGGTTCCATTTGTAAACCTAGGTTTCTACCATGTGTGGTGTCTTCAGGCGATTTGCAATAACTAATTTTACCTTTTTTTTTTGTTTTGTTTTGTTTTTAAGAACGCTCACATGACGGTGTTTTTTTTTTGTTTTTTTAACGCTCACGAGGCAGGGAATTTTTGAACACGCAATTTTTTAAATTACAATAAATTATGGCGTTTTCATCCATGGTTGTATGAAGCTCGGGCTTCGTAGTTCTTATCAAGGATCTAAGATATGTAGTCAGGGATGTTCGTTAGCACATTAGCAGTAGACCTGGCGAAGCGGAAGCCATACTGTTTGTCAGAAAATATTTTGTTGGATGCGAGATGCTGAACCGTTTCAGCATTGATAATAGCCTCGAACACTTTTCCAAAAATCAAAGTTGATAGTTCGATAGAAGGGTCGAAGGGCTCTCCAGAGTTTTTAAAGATAGGGACTACAGATAAGTAGGGAAGCAAGAGTCAGCAATACAATAGTTATAGCGTTTGAAAAGAACAGGAGAGAATTCAGGGACATATTTCTTAAGAACGATGACTGGAATACCATCACGTTTACTTGCTTTATGGGGTCACTTTTAGAATAATGTTAGAGACCAGCTGCCCAGTCAGTCATGTCTCGAAAAAGATATGATCGCCCAAGCGCGTATCACGTATAACACTTAATTGATTATTACAGAAAGTTCAAAACGTCGACGTATAGTGTTAGTAATTTGGGTTGCTGCTTTTGTCTCGATGTGGCATTAAATGAAACAGGGTCCAGATTTTCTCACTGAGAATTTTTCCACGATCTTCAAGGCAGTAATCACAAGATCTTTGAAGTTTTCATGATTTCCTTTGGAGCACTGGTTTCTTCGATTCCTTCCACAATGGTTCGATTATATTCAAGGCATTGTGTTGATTAGGCTTTCAAAAGTTGAACATCGTCATTCACAAGAAACATTTTCTTGCACATAATGTGTAGCAAGTAGCACCATCATGCTGAACAATTCTCCATCTTCGTAGCATGACAAAAGATGAGACCGTAATAAACTAATATAGATTTTTTTACTATTTCGGTTTTCACTTTTATAAATTTTCTTCTGCCACAGCTTTTGATGCAATCCTACGCCATGAAGCCATATTTTACCATCTTTTTGGTGTGTCTTGCATTCTATTTTACTCGCTGTTCTTACATCTAAACTTATTTATAAATGGAACTTTGTCTGTGTGTGTGTGTGTCTGTGTGTGTGTTTGTGTCCGTTACCTATAGACTCCGAAACGGCTGAACTGATTTTCTTAAAAATTTACACAGTTGTACTATAAGTGTCTGCGAGTGTTCTTAGTTAGGTTTTGTGTCGAGAAGAAATTGGGTTATAGAAGGAGTGGTCCGATTTTAATCAAATTTGATACACTCATAGACAAAGACATAAGAAACGATATTCAGAAGTTTCAAGGTTGCAGTTCTTACGATAGTGCATAAAATCGATAATATATATATATATATAAAAGGCAAGATGTTTGTGTGTGTGCCTGTTTATCTGCCTGTATGTCTGTATTTTTCAGCCCTTTTATTTTAGTTTGTGCTTTGAGTTTGGCTCTAAGTAGGTATAATTGTAATTCTTAGTCTCAGCCATGATACCATTTACTCACAGGGCTTATTTAGCCTTCAAAATTCAGTTTACGACGAAAAAACTTATTTGATATCGATACCAGGAAATGAAAATTTGACTTACATCCATTCATTTTTCTTTCAGTCTACGGTTTAGTTTTAACTGGAAACAACTATTGCTTTTTAGTCTTTCGTGCCAACGTCCAAAGAGTCTGATCTCCAGGACCATGGATTAGTTTTAAAGCTTTCATTACACCCGAGCAACGCCGGGCTATACTGTTAGTATATCTATATCTTAGAATGTAATCATCACTAAAAATTGCTTTTTGCTTCTTACCTTCTGTTTTCTACTCAACTTTTTTTTGGGGGGGGGGGTGTTAATGATAGTTTCTTTGCTGCTGTATGCATTTTAAATTAGTTTTTTGTAATACAAGATTAGCAACTAGGTCGCACTCTTTTACTGTGAAACCAGTAAAATGTAAACGCAAATTCTACTCCAACAGCTTCTTTTCTCGCACTTCCCGCCTGTGGAATTCTCTTCCATTTACTTGCTTCCCCGACAACTACATTCTCCAAGAATTTAAATGTAAAGTCAATAGCCATCTATCTCACTAACCTGCATTCTCTCTCTCATGCTTTCTCCGTCCACTTCACTCTCATCAGTATTCTCATCCTTCTCTTACTCACTTCCTGACACCCCCTATAACCTGTCACTCTTTCTTCTAACTTTCCTCTTATGTAACACCCTGCTCAAAAGTGGCAGTAAAATGCCTTGCTTGGGGCGATATGATCATAAAAAAATACTTTGCATACTGTATCAGCTTAGAATTCACTGTTAAGACAACATTCACTCCTCACTTTTCTAGCTGTTAATTTTTTATTGCCTACCGAGTGTCTCAAAATCTTGCTTTCATCTCGCTTGCCAAACTTTTGTGGTCTTCTGATTTTCTTTGCACTTAAACACTTTCAGTACAAGCAAACGTCTTGTGATTGGTTTGAACACTGTGGAAATTCACAACCGCCCGGTTATCTCCCCTGAATCAACTTCTTCAAAATTACACCCTTCATCTTTGTATCTGCAGAAACTTTAGACATGACTTTAGAGTACAAAGCAAGCTAATGTTCAGCTACAATTAATTGCTAAAGTAAGTAACATTAATGTTAATAAGATAGAACAATTCCAAATTAGAAATTTGCATATTATAATGATTTTATTATCTCAGATCTTTCATTGGCCCAATAGTTTTGCGTGGTATTTTTTCAGCATCAAGCTACTTAAGTCGGGATATCTTCTGATACGCGGCACCTACGAAAATGCAGCAACTTAGTTTCCCGTTGTGGTATCCTCCCTCTAAAGAGACTATGTTGGACGCTTCCGTCTACTATAAGATTAGTAGGAGAGGAGGCCTTGGGGAAACAGTCAAATTGATGGAAGCCTGAACAACCGACACACGCATTCGTCGTGTAATACTCTTCTGTTGCATTTACTGTTAAGTATACAATATTTCTATAAAGCATGTTTTGTTATTTCTTAAACCTTTCACTTTTTTCTTTTTTTTTTTTTTTTTAATCGTATCACCCCGAGCAAGGCGGTAAAGTTACTGATGTGCAGGGGTCTACGTAATAGTGAAAAGATTGGAAAAGAGAAAGCCGGAAACCACATCCTAAACAGGGAACAAGGGGTGAGCCTCTTAACCTGTTCAATAGGTGTGGGTGGAGTGTGAACCGGGCGATAGATAGATCTATCTACTCCAATTGAAAAAAAAAATGAGAAGATTGGAAAAGAGAAAGCCAGAAACCACATCCTAAACAGCGAACAAGGGATGAGCCTCTTAACCTGTTCAATAGGTGTGGGTGGAGTGTGAACCGGGCGATAGATAGATCTATCACAACATTTCCAATCCTCAGTGTCCACAGACTCTATTGATGAAAGCGTACTGCTAAAGAATCACGTGTCCTTCCCTGCATGGGTAACTGAACGGACATTCTTTTGTAGGTTACGATACTTTTTACAGGTTCTTTCTTTCTTCTCCCAGTGTCACAATGATTTAGCTATCTTAAATGTTTGGTGATCGGACTAGCCAGTGGATGAGACTTCCCATTGTGATAGTACCGAGTTGGCAGTTTGCTTTCGCCGGGTCGTAGGAAACGAACTATTTAGTAGCGCTTACAAGTGCTGCTCTGATCAATAGTCCCATAATATCAGAATATTTGTAGTGCCATGCCTCGCATGGGTAGGTGTCCCTACATGTATTCCCGGTGGGCAATCCTAATGCCACTCTATGCTCCGTTCTCAGCTATTATGTTTTGACTGGTTTGTATTGCCACTGACGACAGATATTGACAGTTATGGTGGTCTTTTCTATATCTCTTCAAAACGAATCTCACGGAAAACACACAAAAATACGACTAAATCAATAAATAAACAACCGACTACCCGACGACTTTCTTTCCGTTCCAACTTCTCAATATTTCCTCTTAGAACTATTGCCAGATATTTTTGCTCTGTGAAATTAATTTAAATTATTGGTTCCATGTTATCTTCCCCTTTGCCGAAAGGATTCCAGCATTCATATGCATGGCCTTGGTGTATACATCCGGTATAATCTTCTGATGGCATCTCTCGATGCCACTGACTATTTCATCATGTGATTCCGTCTTTCGTTACTAAACTCTGTTAGCTAGCTACTTTTTCTTTATCGCTTCCCCTTTTCCCAGGACTATAGTATATTAGACAGAGTAGCCGATAGTATATAAAAGAAGCCCTTTCTCTTCATCCATCTGCGAACATCTTTGTCTTCGGTAACTTTAATGCTTCCCATGATACGAGGCTGAAAAATTCTAAAGGTACTGATGTTGCTGGTATTCAGACATTAAATGTTTCCGTTGCCCAATCCCTTACCCAAATTGTGGATTTCCAAGAAGAATGTTTCCGTTGCCCAATCCCTTACCCAAATTGTGGATTTCCAAGAAGAATGTTTCCGTTGCCCAATCCCTTACCCAAATTGTGGATTTCCAAGAAGAATGTTTCCGTTGCCCAATCCCTTACCCAAATTGTGGATTTCCAAGAAGAATGTTTCCGTTGCCCAATCCCTTACCCAAATTGTGGATTTCCAAGAAGAATGTTTCCGTTGCCCAATCCCTTACCCAAATTGTGGATTTCCAAGAAGAATGTTTCCGTTGCCCAATCCCTTACCCAAATTGTGGATTTCCAAGAAGAATGTTTCCGTTGCCCAATCCCTTACCCAAATTGTGGATTTCCAAGAAGAATGTTTCCGTTGCCCAATCCCTTACCCAAATTGTGGATTTCCAAGAAGAATGTTTCCGTTGCCCAATCCCTTACCCAAATTGTGGATTTCCAAGAAGAATGTTTCCGTTGCCCAATCCCTTACCCAAATTGTGGATTTCCAAGAAGAATGTTTCCGTTGCCCAATCCCTTACCCAAATTGTGGATTTCCAAGAAGAATGTTTCCGTTGCCCAATCCCTTACCCAAATTGTGGATTTCCAAGAAGAATGTTTCCGTTGCCCAATCCCTTACCCAAATTGTGGATTTCCAAGAAGAATGTTTCCGTTGCCCAATCCCTTACCCAAATTGTGGATTTCCAAGAAGAATGTTTCCGTTGCCCAATCCCTTACCCAAATTGTGGATTTCCTTACTCGTTCATCAAGCAAAACCGAGCAACAAGCTTCTCAACTTTATTTATTTATTACCTCCTCTTCAACCTCTTCCCAAGATTCGCAATGCTGTCGGCTTTGTATTATGTTATTAAATAAGTCTAAGGTCTCTATTCCCCACTTTACAATCAATTTGAAGCGTCATTCTCTGGTAATAAAGCTGAATGTTTTGTCGTAAAATTTTCCTCAAACTCTACTCTTGACTAATCCGGAGCATCCCTGCCCAACTTGTCACTTAGAATTGAGTTTCGTTGAGTGATATCCACATAAACCCTTCCGTTGTTTCTGTCATCTAACCTCTAGCCTAGATCTCCACAAAGCATGTGGACCCGATGGTATCCCTGCAATAATCATAGAGAAGTGTGCTCTTGAATTGGCTCCTGTTGTATCTAAATTGAGAGAGAAGATGGACTAAATGCCTCGCTGCCTCCTGCTTTCCTGAAGTCATCATCTGTTGTTCCAGTTCATAAGAACTCTGATGAGCCGTCCAACCCTTTCAATTATCAGCCTATTAGCATTCTGCCTCTTTTTAGCAAGAGGCCAAAAACAATGCTGGTTTGGTTCATCATCTCTCATCACAGAGCCTTTTACCTAACAAGCAACTACAGATTGCATTTCGAGACGAAAAGCCCGGGTTATAGTATTGAACATCTCGAAAGCCTTTGACAGGGACTGGCATAGAAGTCTTCAAAACAAGCTGAAAAGTTACAGTATTTACGGACATATTTTTAAACTGATCCAGTCTTTCTTATCAAATTGTGAAATGAAAGTTATCCTGAATGGCCACTCTCCTAGATCCATTCGTACTAACGCGTGTGTCCCTCAGAATGCCATCCTTTATCATCTGTTTTTAATTTTTATTAACAATTTTTCTGATGACATTAGCTCTCAACTTGGCATCTATGCTGACGACACAATCATTTCTTTCTGCTTTAATTACTATTAAGTCAAAATGGCGGCTGATGTCCAAAATGACTTCATGACAGTCGTTAACTGGGGAAAAAAGATGGCTTGTCACTTGTAAGGGTTCTAGAACTAAACTTAATTCCATTAATCATTTGAGTCGTCGGTGGTGAAGGCGACGAGCATAGTAAGCCACTTGGCTTGGTCAAGGGAGATACTAATTACTCTCGTCTGTCGCGAGTCAGTCTGTGTGGGTAGGTCTGTCTCGGTCTCGGTCTGTCTGTCTGCGTCTGTCTGGCGATGCTTTCTGTATCGGCTTTTTATATCTTCTTTTTGGATCGCAGCAGATCATTTGGGAATTCACATCCGTATTTGATTCTAGGCTTCCCTTTGGCCGATAAATAAAGTTCGCGTAGACTTGCGAACTGGAATATAATATTTAATTAATTTTTAGTTTTCAACCGGAACATCTGCGCGAATCCAGCTGCGCACCGACGACTTTTGGTCATTTGCTTTTTGGTCGTGAGGGTGCAAACATCCGGTCCATCGCTTTTGCTCGGTCGGTATCACCACAGATTTAGCCGTTAGTTCTATGCTAACAGTTTCTTTTTCCTGCACTTCTCGTATGTGAATCTACAAAACTTTTCTCTGCGCACTATTAATGTTTCTGTTCCTAATTCTTTCATGTCTTGTAACCTCATGCGTTTTAATGGCTTTACTGCCTTGCATTCTGTGATAATGATTAATTTTTTTTAATAGAATAAAGGTGTATAATTATTCTGTGTATTTGACCTAAATGTTTTACACGCTAGTGTAAGTACACTCGTTAGTATAAAAACTCAACTATAAAAATACTGTGTTTTTATTCTAACATAATCTCACTATTCTCACTGATATCAGTAATGCAATCGTCTAGATGGTTTCAATTCTATCTTGGACCATGAACTTTTCAAACCTATTTATATGTTTCTTCGTTATACTTCTGAAATGAGCGAGTATTTACATTATTTACACTGTTCGGACTGCTGTCCTCATCTTTATTGCCATGTTTACGACGTTTCGGCCGTTGTACGCTACAGTCTTCTTCAAGTGCTAGAAATTTTGAACTGAACCCTTTATTTCGATCACTGGGGTATATAATTCTCATTCCATGTGCGATTCCACTTCCGGAATATGCTGTTATCTCCCTTTAACTCAAATGGAATGGATATCGGCTCGGAATGACAAATCGGAGAGCCGAGTTCGAATTCAAGCCGAATTCCTTGCATTCACTTACGCACAAATACCCTTGGGAAAGGTATTAATCCGTTTCTTCCCTCCAGTTATAGGCTAAATAATAGGACAGATTGCGTTCTATAGCCTTGGCTGGCAACCAGTCTACCGCAGAAAGCAATGGCAACCTACTGCGGGATAATCTTCTGCCCAGTTAGTCACGTCTCTTTCGAAACATGATCGCCCAAGCGTGTATCACGTATGGCACTTAACTGACTGACTGAACATAATAGTTGGAAACATTTAAAACTTCTACTGGGCATAAAGTGGGGGTCGGTTTTCTACTGTTATGAAGTAATAAACTGATCCCCACTGAATATACTTATAATATAATATAATCCATCTCTTCCCCCCTCCCCCAGCTATGAGTTAAATGGCAGGATAGATTGGCTTCTAAAGCCTTGGCTGGCAACCAGTCTACTGCAGAAAGCAATGGCAACCTACTGCGTTATAATCTTCTGCCAAATCAGTCATGTTTCTTTCTAGACATTATCACCCAAGCGTGTATCACGTATGGCACTTAACTGACTGATTGTCTATTCAACAATTCACCCCGGTCTTTTGAACAAGAGTAGAAGTTTATTTCTTTTCCTGTTTCGAATTGGATTCCTTCAAAAATATTCTAATTTTACTACACTCCTAGTAGTCCCTTGTGTTTTAATGGCGTTGTTGCTCTGCGTGGGGTGAACTGATTAACAAAAAACGAAAAAATATATACTGAACTCTTTTTTAATAAAACAAAGACAAAGTAAAAAAAAAAAAACTTCACGGAAAGCTTCTCAAGCACTGAAAGTACAGTTTTTTTTTATGTTTATTTTATTTATAGGTTAACCACTTATTTGAGTCTAAGGGCACTCACCTTAGTCTAATGTCAAATCAGTCAGAGTTTGCTATAAAGCCAAGCAAAAACAATATATATGGTTGAATGTGTGGCTGTGAATGGGACAGGAAAGGGGATTAAGCTATGGAAAGAGGAGGCACGTAGATAACGAACCAAAATGAACGGAAATATTAGGGGGAGGTGAAAACGGAGGTGTCACTCACAGCGTGTCGCATAGCGGTAGGGTTCGTGTGGGTGTAATAGCGAGACGTAGGTCTGCTAGTTCCACGGTACATTTGGCAAGGGCGGAACGCGAGTAAAAGGTGCTCGGTGGTATGAATGGATTTGGCGGGAAGAAAAGTATCAATAGAATGAAGATGGAAAGAAAGCAAAAAAAGTGGGGCTTAACAGAATAATGATCTGATAAAGATGGAAAGAGTGAATGAAAATAGCAAAGAAAGAGAAAAATATATCATTTTAGATAGAAAGAAAGAAAAAAAAAGAAGAAAGGGAAAAGAAAAAAGAAGAGGTAATAGGAAAAAGGGAGCCAACAGGAGAAATAAATAAATAAATAAATAAATAAAGAAAGAAAGAAAGAACAGGTAATACTTCTTTTTCTTCTATGTGCCCTGTCCCTTCAGGACGTTGGCGATCATGGTTCTCCACGTCTCCCTATCCCTTGTGGCTCTTAGTATGTTTGCTCCTGTTACACTTCGCAACCCCCGTTCCATCATCCACCTGATCAGGCCCTGCAAATATGTTATCCGCTGCCTTCCTCTGTCTCTCTTTCCTTCTATCTGGCCAGTCAGTATCAGGTTCTCCAGGCTCTCCTTCCTCATTGCGTGTCCCAGGAACTTCAGTTGTCTCTTCCTGATGCTCAGCATCAATTTCCTTTTTGTTGCCATTCTTTCCAACACCTCATCGTTGCTTGCATGCTCAGTCCACGATATCCGATACTAAGAAGTATAAAAGACATGAAAGAAAGGAAAGACTTAAGTTAAATTCATGTTATTCTTTCTCCCATAGATTAGGGGCGAAACGTACTAGTGTTTTGGGGTGTTTTTTTTTTTTTTTACAAATATCTATCTATAGCAAATCGGTCGAGTTTCGATCCTGACCAATAGCCGGATGTCTAACCACACTGATGAGCTGTGATACAGCGAAACGTTGTTGTATGTGGATGACGAATATATCTATATCTATATATATCTTCTCTCTCTCTCTCTTATATATATATATATATATATATATATATATATATATATATTAATAATCCACATACAAGCCTGTTTCGCTGTGTCACAGCTCATCAGCGTGGCTATACATCCACTTGCTTCTGGCTGGGATCGAAACTCGACCGATTTGGTGTCAGTCGGAGTCATTAATCCCTAGTTGCATAGCCGCATGGAATCAGAGAGAGGAAATTTTCATCCGCAGACAGCCCTGTTTTGTTGTATCACAGCTCATTATTCCAGTTACATCCGATTGCTTATAGCCAAAATTGAAACCCAACCGGATTGACATCAGTCGGCGATTCTAACTCAAAGCTATGGACACTCGGTGGAGGAAGTCGGATTTTAGTGTGTTATATACACAATGTAAATACACGCCAGTAGCCAAGAGTGTTCAAATTCATTACTGAATGAACGATGCGCAAATGCGTGAGTAGCTACTGTTTTAAACTCTACATAAACTCTACATTTCTCCATAGTGACAAATCGACAGGCGAGAGCGTATATATATATATATATATATATATATATATATATATATATACTAGACAAGCTTTTAAACCAGAGGCATGAAACCACAATAAACTGCAAACACATTAAAGAACTAACCTTACAATCATGCTAAAGAAAGCTAAAACTAGAATCCCCTAGAGACGATAAACCTTTATAGTACTAACAACACTCTTACCTCTAATTTTACCTATTACACACCACAAACTATTATCTAATTTAAAGATATATAGAAAAAAGTGATTTCCTAAATTCAAAATTAAGGTTAAATATACAAATTTAGATTCATTATAAAAACTGTGCTTAAATACAAAAATATTCTATCGTTGTAAAAATAAACATTAAAGATAGGTCCCATCCCACCCTTCACACCTCCTTACTCTCCCCCTCCAATAAACCCAAAGAATAAAGGCTAGCCAGGCAGCCATAAAAACTATACCCTATTTTCTAATGTTAAATCTGTCTACAACATTCCTGACACCTTCATTAATCAACTATATCCACTACCCACCCCACTTTCTTCAAAATTCTAACGGACAATTTACAATTCCCTTATCGCTAACTCACACCAACATCCCACACACAACTCCCAAATATAAGAAAAGAGGTCTTCCATTCCTTCCCACACCACCTGATGAGACATTGTAAGTCCAATGTTGAAACAAAATGTCCAATTTGTAGTGGATATTTTTTTAAAATCATATCACCCCGAGCAAGGCGGTAACGCCACTGATATGCAAGGGCTACATAGGAGTGAAAGATTGGAAAAGAGACAGCCGGAAACCACATCCTAAACAGGGAACAAAGGATGAGCCTCTACACCTGTTCAATAGACGTGTGTGGAGTGTGAACGGGCAATAGTTTAGTCTATCTACTCCAATTGAAAAAAAAAGTGAGAAGATTGGAAAAGAGAAAACCGGAAACCGCATCCTAAACAGGAAACAAGGGATGAGCCTCTTCACCTGTTCAATAGACGTGGATGGAGTGTGAACGGGCGATAGTTTAGCCTATATACTCCAATTGAAAAAAAAAGTGAGACGATTGGAAAAGAGAAAACCGGAAACCGCATCCTAAACAGGAAACAAGGGATGAGCCTCTTCACCTGTTCAATAGACGTGGATGGAGTGTGAACCGGGCGATAGTTTAGTCTATCTACTCCAATTGAAAAAAAAAAAAATATATATATATATATATATATATATAAATTTTATATATATATAAAAATTTATATATGTTCTAAAATATAATCTATAATATATATATATATATATATATATATATATATATATATATATATATATATATATGTTTAAAAGGATCATCTTTCTAATACGAAAGATGCAAAGATATCTCAATTAAAAGGGAAAATTAAAAAATATAAGCGGGGAATTTTAGACGCCTTTCGGCCGACACGTCTTCAAAAATAAATAGTCGGCAATTAAAACAGAGAAGTTATCATAAATTTTGAACAACGCCTGAGGTTAAAAACACAGGATTGATAAAAAATAAGTGTCATTACCTATGTTGGGTGGTAGTTATCCTCAAAGAGAGTTCTAACTTATATTTTAATTCTCTCTGTCTGCACAGGACAGGACGTTGTATGTTGATGGTCAGAGACCCCAAGATGTCAAGATGGAGTTTCGTCCTAGCCCTGTATAAGACA
Source organism: Ascarosepion bandense (assembly GCA_037127315.1). Lineage (NCBI taxonomy): Eukaryota > Metazoa > Mollusca > Cephalopoda > Sepiida > Sepiidae > Ascarosepion > Ascarosepion bandense. The sequence goes on along the minus strand of JBBBDQ010000976.1, from coordinate 1,244,158 downwards.
GAGAAGAAGTCTAGGGAATATTGTCCTGCAGTCGCTTGAGTTCAGTAGGTGCTCGCCGATTGCTGACTCATGAGTTTGCGATTACCCAGATTTTATAGGCTCCTGCCTGTGGACTCTGCTCGGCACGTGCCGGGCTATCCTTACCTCCAAACGGTCTTGCGCACGTAGTCAGTCTTGCACCGAAACTTACGTGGTGGGGAGAAAGCAGTTTTTGTCATGAAGATGTTCCTAACATTGACAGCACTGAAGCAACGCTTGATGGAACTTACAATTTTCTCAGATAATACTTGACTCTCAGAACCTGTCCATGGAAGTCTTAAATAAATAGGACACTTGAAAGGGCCGAATTTTCTCGCTTCATTGAACTTATTAACTTTTTGTCTGATGACTGTTGTTAACACACTTTCTGAGAACCCGTTAACCAATAACAATTGTTTCACAGTTCTTAATTCGGCGTTGAGTTTGCAATCCGAACCCACCATCAATGCGCGATGGGTAAGGGTCCTGATTAGATTAATTTTCCTAGATTTAGGTGCAAAAGAGTCCCACGATAAATATAAACTAGAAAAACTGGGTTTGCGGTAGATACTGGTGTGGAAAAAAGATGGCGTCCTCTCAACCAGTACATCCAGGAAAGGTAGCAGACTGTTCTCCTCTATTTTCATTGTATATTGTAGTGATGGATGTAAATAGTTAAGTTGGGAGAAAAATTCTTCCGCTTTCTTTATAGATGCGAAAGAAGTAAAGGTGTCATCGACGTAGCGGAAGTAACAATGGGGCTTATCTGTTTTGTTAAATATCTTCTCATAATTACCCACTAACACATTAACCAGCAAGGGACCCAATGGACTACCCATCGCAACCCCATCAATTTGCCGCTACATATTATAGTCAAAGCTGAAAGAGACTGACTTAGTAGCCATCTCCATCAACTCAACAAAGGTATTTTCTGGAAATGATGGAGGTTTTTTTAGGGCCACGGTACAGATAGTCTGCACAAATTTCAATTGTTTCATTCAGAGCAACATTATTTACTATATCGAATGAAACAAAATGCTAGTTTCTGAGTTTGCCTTTAGTTTGCGCATAAACTCAGCAAATTGAAAAGAATCAGGCACACAATATTCTGAATAATATTTCAGAACAGAGTGAAGAACTTCATTAAGCCGCCTGGCAAGATTGTGTTGGGCAGAGCTAACCATGGACAACATCGGCCAAAGTGACACACCAACCTTATGTATTTTAGGCAAGCCGTACATCCTTGGACCAACTGGACGGATATTGTCATACACGTCCCTCAATAAGAATTTACTCTTATGAAGCTCTAAGAGTCTCTTAAGCATACGGATCTCAGTACTTGCAGTATCATCATTGGCGATGTTACCAATTCTGTGAAATTTACTGCTTTTATTTAGAATTGTCAACATCTTACTCACATAATTCTCGTAATTCAATAATACGACACCTGGATTATATATATATATATATATATATATATATATATATATATATATTAATCGTTTCACCCCAAGCAAGGCGGTAACACCATTGATGCGAAGGGAGCTACATAAGAGAAAAAGATTAGATAGAAGGTGAGTAAAGAGAAAGACGAACCAGTTACATGGAGGGTGTGAGAGAAGGGAGCAATAGAAGGATGGAAATACAGGAGTGAAGACAATTACAAAGGTAGAAAGAAAGGAAAAGATATACAGGGTGATGTAGAAAGAACTGGTGTCAAGTGGTTAAGAGATGGGTATTGACATTGCATTTAAATTCCTGGTGGTTGTAACCGACATGAAAGCAAGAATATGAAAGAGAGTTCTACAGGCGGGAAGTGCGAGAAAAGAAGATGCTGGAGTAGAATTGTCGGCTGCATTTTGTTGATCTAACTGTGAGTGGGTGGGACCCAGTCGCTAGTCTGGTTGCACGAGTAATTTCATGTGGCAGGGGCATCAGTGACTTAAGTTCGTCGAAGCAGAAGCCATGAAAATATTTATAGAACAGACAGAGGGAAGCCACATCCCGTCGGTGAGAAAGTGGCTGGAGTTGAGCCGCCAAGTCGGTACCTATCACATTATTGATTCTTCTTTGGAGCCTGTCGAGGACACTGAGACGAACATCGGAGGCGCCTGGCCAGATATGACAGCAGTATTCCATGCACGGACGGATGGTTGACTTGTATATGTGCAAGATGGATTCAGGCGGGAAAAAAATCCTGGACCGACACAGTGATTCAACCTTCCTAGCAGTAGATTTAGCTATTTAGCTTGAGATCAGAAGATAGGATAAGGCCGATGAGGCGCAGTGTATTTCTCTCGCTTGATCCATGCTTATGGGAGGAAGGAGGGGTTGCCTGTGATGATTGACAGACAGCAGCTTCGTGTTAGACGCATTGGAATTTACCAGCCACTTCTTTCCCAATTTCACCGCTGAGTGTATATCCTTTACCGAAGCGGGAGTAAATTGTGTTGTCATTTGCGTAGATGCCTACTTGTTATTTGATCACGTCTTGGAGATCATTTATGAAAATAAGGAAGAGCGTCGGGCCTAGGATAGAGCCCTGAGGAACACCAGCATTTGTATAGTATATAGTATGTATATGTGGAGGCATGCTCATTCAGGACGACGTTCATTAAGCGGTTAGATAGGAAAGCTTGAATCAGATCAAGCAAGCGTCCGGTGATACCATAACCCCGTATCTTGCGTAGAAGGCCAACTGCCTGTCTGAGAATAGTTTGTGGGCAGTAAGATGCTGAACTATTTCAGCATTAATAATGACCCAGAACACTTTCCCGAAGGTAGTAGGCTGATAGGGCGATAGTTGGATGGGTCCGAGGGTTCCCACGAGTTCTTAAATACAGGGACCACAGAAGAGGACTTCCAGCATGCAGGAAAACAGGAAGCTGAAAGGCAGTAATTGTAAAGTTTAGAGAGGACAGAGGAGAGTTCAGGGGCACATTTCTTAAGGACGATGACCAGGATTCCATGAGAGTCAAGTTTTGATATTACCTAAGATACCAGTGATGGGATAATGTGAACATCATTCAGTTTAGTATCAGTTCTAATAGGAAGTCGGTTGTGGATACTCCAGACGAATCAAATGTGAAAATGGATGAGAATCTGCGAGCAAAGCACAAGGCCTTGTCCGCTGATGCTGTGAGCACCTCAAATTCATTTATTAAGGGAGGAATGGAGGATATAATTCTTGAAGCCGAACTTACACTCAGCTATGCGCTGTCTCATTCTCTCAGCAATCAACCGTTTGGCGTCATTCAGGATCCTCTTGCAATCATTTCGAGCAGAGGTAACTAGGCGCCCATTGTGGTCAGATGCATGTCTCCGAAATAGTCGGAAGTAGTGATTCCTGTGGGCAATGGCGACCGAACAGGCAGGAAAGAACCAGAAGGAGGAATGAGGTTTAAGACGAAACTTCCTGATAGGTATGGAGGCATCAATGCCAGCTTTCACCCAGGAAGAAATCTCAGAGGCGCAATCAGCAATTGGAATACCAAATACATTTTCCCAAGGGACGTCGCATAGGAAATTGCGAAACGCGTTCCAGTCAGCTCTTTGGTAACAGTAGGAGATCCTGTAGGTGGGAGGTTCATGGAGAGAGTGAGAGTGGTAAGAAATATTGAGAGAGAAACAACAGCATGATCGGAGTTTCCGAGAGGGCAAAGCTGCGAGACTTGGCAGGAGTCAGGTACAGAGGTGAAGCATACATCTAGTAGAGAGGCGTGTCCTGAGGGGATGCTGGGAAAGCGTATGGGGAAATCCACTACATGCGTGAGGGATTGAGAAATGGCAAATTTCGTGGCGTGGATGCCAGCTGAATCAGTAACAGAGTCTTTTAGCCACTCGGCATGATGGGCGTTAAGATCTCCGAACACAAATATATGAGCAAATGGGTGGGAGGAAGTAGCATTATCTATATTGTAAGAGATGCTGTCTAGCAGGGAACAGTCGGGAGAGGAGGGAGAACGGTAAAGAAAGAAAAGGTAGCTAACCGAACTGAGAAGTGACAGACGGAGACACATATATGGGTGGTCAGGGGATTCGAGAGATATCACCCTAGCTAGAGGGAAGTGTCCACTAGCGTAGACCCCCACCAGCCCATGCATATGGACAGTGAAATCCTTCCTTAAGAGGGGAAGATAGCCAGGGATCGAGAAGTCAGAGGAGGGAATTGAGGAGTCTCACAGAGTGCTAGGATGTCAGGGTACTTTTCATGGAGGAACACTACACTACAGAAGTTAGTAAGAATGCCCCGGATGTTAGTAAAAGAAATGTTAAGAGGTTTAGGTGATTCCAGTTTGACTGGTTTAGATTGCTTTTGTGATATGGTTATTCATATTGAATTTAGTTGGTAAGGCGAGACCTCGAATAGAGGATGCAGGCGGTCATTAACTACGACATACGCTGGAAGGAAACTGGCGCGGGCTGCAGCAAAGTGTGGCCTTGGGGTTGCCCACCGAAAGCGCTTGAAGGGACGCCTATCTATGCGCGACATGGCACTACAAGAACCTCGATATTATGCAACTGTTGATCAGAGCAGTCGCTCTTGACGCTACGCAAGAGTTAGGGCTCTTAACTACCAGTTGGGAACAGCAACCAGAAAACTGCCAACCCGGTACCCTCACAATGAAGAGACGTTGCCACCGACCACACCCGTCGCAGGAAAATTACGGTAGTAGCAATACTGAGGTCAGAGGATAGAAAGAGAGCCAGAAACCACTTCCTAAACAGGGATCAGGGGGTAAGCCTCTACGCCTGTCCAATAGAGGTGGGAAGAGTATGAACCGGGAGATATCACGATTAAGATACATATATATCAACATACTGTGCTATCGATAGATAACATTCTAATAGATAGATAATTATGCTGAACATGAGATATCCATATGACATGATGAGCTTCAGATAGATATTCACGTACATTCATAATATATTGTTATCAAGATGAATTGAATTAGTTATATACTATATTGTATTATTTGAAGTTTTATTTTTGCTGCGATTTTATTGTTTAGCTGTGATTAAAAATGAAACAAGTCGCAAAGAAGTTACTTAAGTAACCCAATTTGGAAAGTTGCGTGTTCATAAAACATCTTTGTTGAGCGTTTGAAAAACGGAAAATCAATTATTGTAAATCGCCTGAAGGCACCGAAAGGTAGAAACCTGGGTTCCGTAATAACTCGTTTTCATGAAAAATATTCAAAGTCTATAATATAACTGCGTTGAACACTTTTAATACAACTGTGTACTGGTCTAATTTAATTATGACCAAAAACTAACAAATTAATGTATATATATATATATAGAGAGAGACAGAATAATATTAATAAATTAATGTATATATATATATATATATAGAGAGAGAGAGAGAGAGAGAGACAGGGGAAAGGAACGGATAACATATATAAAGAACCTGATCAGGTGGATGACGGAACGAGGGTTGCGTGATGCACTCTCTTGTATTGTAAGCAATCTATTATATTATTCTAACGGTTATTTTGCTGGGCGTGGTTTATTAATTTTTTTATATTCACTTAGTTTATTTAAACTATTTGCATTATTCGGACTATTGCCATTTGCACGACGTTTCGGCAGTTGTACAATCCGGCCTTCTTCAGATTCTAGGAATTTCGAATCAAACCCTTTATTACGATCTCATTCCTTGTTATTCATGAGTTATGGAGATGTGGAAAGCCATGATCGCCTACGTCCTGAAAAGACAAGGCACATAGAAGAAGATAAAGAAGAAGAAGAAGAATTTTATACTCGTCGAAATTACAAGGAGCTTATTCAATCATTAACGTAAGGATTAGAATTCATCAGAAAATTCAAATAGAAAAAGCTGTGAAAGTTTCACAGGTGCTGCTAGTGAGTATTAATCAATCAGTTAAGTGCCATACGTGAAACCCGCTTGGACGATCATGTCTCTTCCGAGACATAACTGACTGGGCAGAAGATTATCCCGCAGTAGGTTGCCATTGCTTTCTGCGGTAGACTTTAGAACCCAAGCTGTCCTGCCATTTAATTCATAGCTAGAGGGAGAAGAGATAGATTATTAGTGTGGGATCAGTTTATTACTTCATAACAATAGAAAACCGATCCCCCACTTTATACCCAGTAGAAGCTTTAATTGTTTCCAACATAATGTTCAGTCAGTCAGTTAAGTGCCATACGTGATACACGCTTGGACGATCATGTCTCTTTAGAGACATGACTGACTGGGCAGAAGATTATCCCATAGTAGGTTGCCATTGCTTTCTGCGGTAGACTGGTTGCCAGCCAAGGCTATAGAACCCCATCTGTCCTGTTATTTAATCCATAACTGGAAGAAATAGACGGATTAATACCTTTCTCAAGGGTATTTGCACGTAAGTGAATGCAATGAATTCAACTGGAATTCGAACTCGGCTCTCCGATTTCTCATTCCGAGCCGATATCCACTGCATCACAATTAGTAGTATGGTGATTATTATTTACCTCAACCTATTCTTGATTTTCCTTGAGTAAGAAATCAATAAAGTTTGCTAGATCTCTCAGACGGCAATCAACGCTTCTAGAGCTGTAATCGTAAACGACTGTCACCTTAGAAGGAAACTAGTACTTTTGCAAAGGTCACCTTCAACTGTAACCGATACAATTGAAGATTAGTGCGATTCGGCCTCACCACTACAGCTACCACCACGGCAACGCGCACGCATACACATATCGACATGCAGCATGTAGTTCATTGATAGCCCTAAGTTCTTCGTGATCAACAAACTGACAGTGTTTTCGAGGGCTATCTTTGATAACGCTCACACTGCAGACATAATCTGCCTCCTATACAGCGCGAAAGTGTTTTCTTCTTCTAAGAAGTGCTGTGCCTATTCAGAATGTGGGAAATCATCGCTCTCCATATCTTCCTATCCTTTTAAACTTTTAGTATTTATTTTTAACATAGCACCCACTCTCTGTTCGGTCATCAATTTACATAATTTACGTCAGTCAGGTGAATTGTTACCCCATTTTGGTTTCGACATGCCCTGTAAGTTTAAAGATGTCACTTTCTGATTCAGAATGACCTTTATTTTTCCATTTTTCTTAAAACTCTCCTGATGCTCGTACGTTCCGTCCACGGAATTCTCAGCATCCTTCTGCAGAACAATACTTCAGTTGCCTACAGTCTTCTCTTCTTCTACGAGGATATTGTCCAGCATTCACTACCATATAGGAAGACATATATTTGGGGGTAGATAACGGTTAACCCTAGACTAGACAGGTTAAGACTGTTGTGGTCAGGGAAGCGTCCGCTTTGGTATCGGTTCCAAATAGCAGCGATTCGTAAGAAGCTGCTGCTCGAGTGGAACTTACATCTAATCAGTGGAATGTGAATGAAGTGATGATGGTTCGATACAATGTGGGTGGTATGGTGGATCTTATACAGGTATGGATCTTATACAGGTATCTTATATCTGATGTTATCGACTTTTTAACCAACAGGATTTGCAGTCATTTTTGAACAGTCAGTTGTCAGTTTACTTGTAAAAAAAACAATGCAGTTATTAATAAGAAGGGTTTTAATGAATGCATGCAAGATTTCGCAGCTCTAACATTTGTCCTTCATAGTCAGCCTATAAGCTTATCAGCCACCCTCTCGTTGTACTGCTGTTTACATTGCTCTTTGTTCTATTGATTCAAACTTGTTTAGTAGATTATTCTCTGTTCGCCCTGCTTCGCTTGTCTTCAAGTATGTCTTGTGAGTATTATATTCTCGATGCCCACTTTCTCATTATGTGAATCCAAAATTTCAACTATCTATTTCTGATTGTAGGTATGTGTTTCCTTTTAATTCTTATTCTTCTTAAAATTTCTTCATTAATCCCATGTTCGGTCCACACTATTCTCATTTAGTATTTGTCTATATTTCTGAAATGAGGTAGCATTTACACTATTTACATTATTCGGACTGTTGTTCTCATCTTTGTTGCCATTTATACGACGTATCGGCCGTTGTACGCACCGGTGGAACTAAGAAATTTTGTTCGTCTTTTCACTTTCCATGGACATAGCGATTTGAGCAACGAGAGGCTTACGACGTTTCTTCCCTAGGAAAGGCATTGTAAATTAGAAAATAAATAATCAACGATATGATTGCGGAGACGCGTTTGAACTCTATTGAGGCTAGAAAGTGAAAACTGACTAGCTCTTGTCCATATATGGAAGCGGTACTCATTCTTTGGCCTGTTCTTTGATAACGGGAAGAGTCAGATACTTTATTAGATCGCAGTTTGGCCTTCTTTTCTTTTTTTTTTCTAACAGGTTAACTTTTTCTTAATATCTTGTTAACTTTGTCATAGACAGCTTAAGATGTGATACATATGATAGAAAACGTTAAAATGAATCAGATACACAATAGTCATAGTCAGCCTATGAACATTTTAGTCGACCTTCGTAGAAATAGCAAAAAGAGTTTTTCAAAACCTACATTATTACGAGATCGGAAAATGTTCTTAGAAACAAAGGCATAAGTATTGAACTGCTATGTGATTCTAATCGCCTATATGTCAGTGTATGTTAGACAATATCCTCACAGATTTAGAAAACACCGTAAGCAATTAAAAAGTGTTTTTTACAGTAGTTACAATATTCGGACTATTGTCCGCATCTATGTTGCCATTTGTACGACGTTTCGGCCGTTGTACGCTCTGGCGTACTTCAGGGGCTAGGAATTTCGAACCGAACCCTTTATTTCAATCACTGGGGTATATGAACTCCATTCCTTGCCTAGTGCCTCTTCTGGAATGGAGTTCATATACTCCAGTGATTGTAATAAAGAGTTCGGTTCGAAATTCCAAGCATCTGAAGAAGGCCGGTGCGTACAACGGCCGAAACGTCGTATAAATGGCAACAAAGATGAGAACAACAGTCCGAATAATGTAAATAGTGTAAATGTTTTCAGAAATATAGACAAATACTAAATGAGAATACTGTGGACCGAACATGGGATTAATGAAGAAATTTTAAGAAGAATAAGAATTAAAAGGAAACACATATCTACAATCAGAAATAGATAGTTGAAATTTTGGATTCACATAATGAGAAAGTGGGCATCGAGAATATAATACTCACAAGACATACTTGAAGACAAGCGAAGCAGGGCGAACAGAGAATAATCTACTAAACAAGTTTGAATCAATAGAACAAAGAGCAATGTAAACAGCAGTACAACGAGAGGGTGGCTGATAAGCTTATAGGCTGAATATGAAGGACAAATGTTAGAGCTGCGAAATCTTGCATGCATTAATTAAAACCCTGTTTATTAATAACTGCATTTTTTTTACAAGTAAACTGACAACTGACTGTTCAAAAATGACTGCAAATCCTGTTGGTTAAAAAGTCGATAACATCAGATATAAAGTCATCAACATTGCCTTTCTTATTCCGGTATTTTTCATGTTGGGGAACAGATGAGAGTAACATCCAGAGAATAGGTAGGGTAATCAATCAGTTTAAAGTCAAATTTGCGCTCAGTAGCCATTGAAACCAAAGATTTGTGAGCTGGGTATTGTATCTGTCGATCCCGGTAAAACTGAACACTTTATTAAATTTACGGTGATGTAATTGATCCTGACTTAGCAACTCCAGTTCAGTCACTTTCACGTGACGTGGCTTTCCATTGTCTTTTCTACAATGTGGCTTCCCTGTGTCTCTTCTACAAATACTTTCACGGTTTCTGCTCCGATGATCTTAGCTCACTGGTGCCCCCTATGTATGAATTTATTTGAGACACAAGATTAGCAACTAGGTTTCACCCTATTACTGTGAAATCAATAAAATGTAAACATAAATTCTACTCCATCATCTTCTTTTCTCGCACTTCCCACCTGTGGAATTCTCTTCCGTTTACTTTCTTCCAAAGAATTTAAATGTAAAGTCAATAGTCATCTCCTATCTCACTAACTTGCATCCTATCTCATGCTCCTTTCTCCGTCCACTCCTCTCTCTCATCAATATTCTTATTCTTCTCTTGCCCACTTCCTGACACCTCCTATAACCTGTCACTCTTTCAGATAACTTTCCTTCTATGTAAACCCCTGCACAACAGTGGTAGTAAACTGCCTTGCTTGGGGCAATATGATTATAAAAAAAGTCTTTTCTCTTTAGGGTCATTTGCTTATACTGCTGCTATTTCCCGATTTTTTGTACTTATATGAAGTTTGGTGCAATTTGACATCTTCGTGTATGAGTGATCTTTTTGCTGGCTGAATATATGTGTGTGTGTGTGTGTGTGTGTGTGCGCGCGCGCGTCGCTAAAAAGACTAAATTATATTTAGTTTTAAACAACGTGTTTTATTCATTGACTGATTTTATCAAGGTCAAAAGCGAAATTAATTTATTTGAAATAAAGTATCATTTCGTTTTCTGTCTTGATAAAGTCTGTCAGTGGATGAAACGTGCTGGTTAAAACTAAATATAGTTTTCCTCTTGACTCTTTTTTAGTTCCTCTCTGCAGATTATCTGAGAATATTTACACACACACACACACACACACACACACACACACACACACACACACCACATTATATATATATATATATATATATATATATATATATATATTGGGATGCGCGGCTTGAGACCAAAAAAGAGTGCAAAATGTTTGTTTGATCATTTGGTCAGATTTTAGGAGTTGGGTCAGGTGGGGACATTTTCAACCCCCTTTTCTTGTGAAGTTGCATGTGATATTTGTCGCAATGACGAAGGTATTTCTAACATAAAATATTTTTTGAAAATAAAAAATAAACAGATAAAAAAGAAAGGTGTAACTTCATTAATTCAAGCATGACGCCGAACGAAGAAAGACCCGCCCTACTAAAAAATCTAACCGCGGTTCTTAAGTTTCACTTTTCGAGAATTTACATTTTTTTAATTTTTTTTTTTTTTTTTTTTGTTTAGCTATGCACTTTTCCACCCACAATTTTTTCTTTTTTATTTATATTTTGTGTTTTTGTGATTGTTATTTTGTGTAGCGGTGGGGGATGAGGGGTAGCATATCTTTTAGTTGTTTTCTTTCTAATTTCCCCTGGTCTTTTCAAAACAATGCATCCGTAAATTTTTAAAAATGTCGGAGGTCGAGGAGTCCTAAATAATTAATAGATAATGCCTTTGTAAATAAATAAATAAAAAATTATATAGTCGGTAATTCGCAATTATTTCTATGACTAAATCACAATTTATTTATTTATTCGTTTACTTTCGTTATAATATTTATTATTAACTATATGTTCCATATCTCCTGTTACTGTCACATTATCTAATTCTTCTTTCCTTTCAATTGTCTCTTCGTGATTCTAAGTACAAGCGCCCCATTTTTTGCCTCAAAACTTCCTCGTTGATTACATGCCCCGTCCATGGCTATACTGTAAATTCAAGTCATCTCTTCATTTGTAAGCTGATCATTCATATCGAAGGACTGATATTACATAACGGTTCAGCACTATATTTACTTTGTTTCTAAGGATATGCTCCTGCTTCTTAATTCTTTGTTAGCGTTTTGGAAGGCAACTTTTGCTAATCCACTCATTTTTGATAATGATATATCCCGGGAAGGAATATCAGGGAAAAGAATAGTGTAAGAATAATACTTAACACTGAAGATAGATTAGAAGAGATTTATTATACAACAGTACAATAAACCAATAGACATACAAGAACAATCAACGAATAGTAACAGGAATAACGATCAAGTAGCAAATGTCTCCGCCTATGACGTATGCGTCCGTCTAGTGACGTATGCGGTATTTAACAACCTTCCCACGTAAGGTTATATGCGACACTAGGTCTTTTTATTGTGGGTGTCCCCGGCCATATAGCCAGGCCAAAAAATGTCTGTCTATTTTTCCCCAGTCGTGATTCTACCCTTCGACGGAACCATGACTGGGTTTGTGCTCTCTGCTCGGAGGCAGAGAGCTGACAGTGTCATAGACTCGTCAGTCTAGTGACGTATGCATTATTTAGCTGTCCCTCCCAGTAAGGGCAACATATGGCACATGGTCAGTTTATAACTGGGCTTTCCGGGCTATATGCCCGGCCAAAAAATGTCTGTCTAATATTCCCCAGTCGTGCTTCTACCCTTCGGCGGAACCACGACTGGTTTATTGCTCTTTGCTCGGAAGCAAAGAGCGCCCTCTACCCGAAGGCAGAGGGCTGACAGTGTCATAGATCCGTCTAGTGACGTATGCTGACGTATGCCCCTTGTCACAGTCTTTTATAGACTAGACCATATCCATTACGGGGTAGGATAGGATGTTCCTGAAAACTAAATGATTGAATATACTCTTAAGCACAATATAATCGTAAGTAAAATACTCTGGTGTATTTCAAACAGAAATTATATTGATTGAAATTTAAAATATTGCGATTTTTTAATTTTCAAAATTTTTGGACATTTTTGATCGATCGACACTTTTGTAAATAAAATTAATTCTCGGTTTTAAAAACTTTGCAAAAGTAAAATATACATCTGTGACACATTATTTTTAGAAAATTAGCAAATTTCATATTAAATTAATTTGATTTACACAAATATTACTTATTTATAATATGAAATTTTGAATAAAACTATTTCTTAATCACAGAATTGAACTTTTTGACCTATTCGCCGTATATCAAATGTGTTGATAGATCGTCAGGTTAGAGATTAGATAAGTGTATGGCGATCAAAAGTAACATAATTGTACAAATTTTTTTCAGGTAAGGGGAGGAAACTCTGAATAATATGACCTTTTAATTTACACAGAAATTACCATACAACAGAATTTCAACTACACAAAAAAAAAAAGAATTAAAAGTAATTTTAAAACTAGGGAGCCAGAACGATTTCTATTAAACTTTTTAATTTCCGATTACTAAATATAATCTTCGCTTAATAAGTTTTTAAACAAACCCCAACAAATCTTTGAAGTATTTTAAAAATACTTTTGAAACTTTATAACTTATTATAATTTTTAAAAAAATGAAAACAATTCTTTTAAAATGTCATTATTAATAAAAAAAAAAATTTTTTTTCTTCAGACTATAATGTCCTTAAATTTTATTATTTATTCAAGCATTTATAAGCTTATCAAAGTAAATAATGTCCTAGTCATATTGTATTTTTTATTTTACTATTGGGAGCAAATTTTCAGAAATTTTTCAAAAAAATAATAGACTATTTAGATTAACTAATGAGCCATGTGTTTAACTAATAAAACGACTTTGCACAAGAAAATTTAATTTTTTAAAATTTCATGAATTTACGTGGAAGGTGGGGCAACAATTTTAAAAAAATGTATTTTTTCCAAGATTTTTAAAAATAATAATTTCAAAAATTTCAAAAATAATATTTTCAAAGATAATTTCATTGATTTGTGAAGAAGCCCTGAAAGTTTCAACAAAAGAATTTCCAAATTAATGTGTTTGTTACTGGAAAAAACTGAGTTATGTAATATTACGTTTTTTATTGTAAACTCTCGTAACGATTTGGTTACCTGCTAACTAAAATCAAAACAAGACTTTTACCAAAATTTTGAACGTGTTACAAGGGATTAAATTTTTTTAAATAATTAAAAATTACTTTGATCTTTCCTCTTAATAATAATATAAACATTTTGATGGAAAAAGTATGTTTTTATTAAGTTTGAAACTTTTTTATTCATAATATGTTTCTTCTTTTTTTTATTTAGCGATTTAGTGGCGGTACCTGCCTGGGTTTCTCCCGATGAGTCACTAGAATATCGATTATTCCCTTTCCAGTTCCAGCCTGATTTGATTCCCGGTTTTGGAGAGATTAAACAGACCCAATTTTCAAATGATAAATATATAAGAGGGGGTCGTGCATATTAAACTCATTCCAATTTCAATAGGGCAAATTCAGGAAAAGAAAGTTTTTCGTGTATGTTCTGTTTAAACACGCTACGAGTACATAACAGCAAAATCATTTTAGATATAGCAGAAAACAATACTATATATATATATATATATATATATATGTGTGTGTGTGTGTGTGTGTGTGTGTGTATTATAAGAAAGTGTCAAAACACATACATTAAAACCCACTCGTCAAGCATTAACTCTTATAAATAGTGCTCGATACAGAATAGAGCTGAATACTATATATATATATATATATATATAGATAGATAGATAGATAGATAGATAGATAGATAGATAGATAGATAGATAGATAGATAGAAGAGAATGATAACCCGTGAAATTATAAGGTCAATGATAACCCGTGAAGTGTAAGGTCAATAGACATCTCCTATCACACTAACTCGCATCCATTCTCTCAAGCACTTTTTTCATTTACTCCACCCACATCCTCGGTATTTTCATTCGTCTATTACCTTCCTCCTGACATTTCCTATAACTAACTCCTCTTTCTCATCACTTTCCTTTATGTAGCCCCCTGCGCAACAGTGCAGTAGAATGCCTTGCTTGGGGTGAGATGATTAAAAAAAAATGACGGTGTAGATAATCCAAAAGATTTTATCTAATTAATATAAATTGTCATTTAAATATTAATAGAGACTTCAATGGATATTATTTAGAGCAAATATATTGACCAGAAATCTCAACACATAATTAAACGTTAATTCATCAAGAATTTATTTCAGCCATAAAAAGAATAACAATTGCCTCCTTCAGAACGTTAATGAAAACGTTAATGAATAATTAACGTTAATGAATAATTAAATTAGAACGTTAATGAATAATTAAATTAATTTATTTATTCATCAACGGTCTGAACGAGGCAATTATATAAAGTTTTCTTCACATTACTGAAATAAATTCTGAATTTATAAACGTTTCGTTATGCATTCAGATTTCTTCTCAATATGTGCGTTGTGGTGTAGGGAATATAGCCTCGGAACGAGAACTCGGGGAGCCGAGTTCAAATTCCAGTTGAATTCCTTGCATTCACTTACAGATTAATACCTTGGGAAATGTATTAATCCGTCTCTTCCCTACAGTTATGGGTTAAATAACAGGACAGATTGGGTTATATAGCCTTGGTCGTCAACCAGTCTACCGCAGAAGGTAATGGCAACCTACTGTGGGATAATCTGCCCAGTCAGTCATGTCTCTTTCGAGACATGATCTCCCAAGTGTGTATCGTGTATGGCTTTTAACTTACTGACTGATATATATATACTCAAGAAACAAAAGTTGGATAATTTGTTTCTTGATTATAATACTGTGTTAAATTTAACACTAAATTTGAAACATGAGTTCTCTTTGGAGTTAGTCTCCGTTGGAATTTACCTTACCAAATATCAAGGATTCTACTTGATATCGATTGGCGATTGGAGGAAGGCGGATTTTAAAGATTTCAAAGATGTCAAAGAATTTGGAATTGAAGGTGCAGACATGATATATCTTTTAACTGATGGAGAAGACGGTGCCGAGAAAGAGGGGCGTACTGCTGGAGGTTGCTGTGATATTTTAAATTTAAGCGTTTCTTTCAGTTGCTCTAGTTTCTCCTTTTTCTCAAAACTCGGTTCGTATCTTAATTTAATTGGTTTCATTTTGTCGGCGTGGCTAACCGGGTCATCACATTTGTAACTGGTAAAATGAGTGGGAATGTGAGTGTCTTTGCCCGTGGGGGCCTTCCGGGAACTGAGATTCTGCTGCCCGGAGCTTCCCTCTAGTCTTTCCAACGACCAGCTATTCCCCTTTTCCCTTCTCTGTGACCACACAACCGAATGGCAAAAGCTTTTCGGCAAATCATGGCCGCATATCGAACCCAACCGGAGGTTTTAACACACCGGTCGCAAGCACTGGCATGCGCATCACAGGTGAGAAAGATATAACAGACGCGACCAGAGGAAGATTTGCGTCAGCGAAGGCCAAAACTTCAGAAACATTTTTTTCTGAGTTAGAGGTAACACTGAGTATCTGACCGCACTGTACCAGATAAACAGCCACGTGCTCTCCAAAGAATCAGTAATTAATGAGGAACCTCGCATACTGATACAACATCTTCATCTGCTTTTATATTCCATGTGGCTTATGAGATATTTGGTTATGCGATCTCGACTGAAGGCATCCTCATAGTCGGCGCGCGTATGAAACACTACGTCCCACAGGAAGTAACCTTTACCCTTGATTACTCTTTGGGGTTAACCCCCCACCCACCCACCCACCCACAAGGACGTCAAAGATTTTATCATGGTTTCTTTTTTACGCGAACGCATGTTGACCAAAAGGATGGATACGATTCTTTTCTGCACCTTTTGTAATTCCTGGGGTTCTACCAAATGCCCATTTTCTTTGATAAGTTATGCGTAACTCTTGGATTTCCCCAGAAAGTCAGTTATGTTAATTATACATTATACACTTCGGGGAAAAATTCCAGCAAGAAAGCGATTCTCTGGCTGCTACATAATTTTTGTTGCTGTTACTGGCGCCGTTGTTCTTGTCTTTTTCATTCTAGGTTGTTTTATTTTCGGTTAGCGTATTTTTCCGGTTTCGGAATTTTAGCAATTTGTGACCACCATACTTTTTTTTTTTTTTTTTTTTTGTCGTAAATGGTAATATTCTACTGGTTTATGACTTCTTTATCCTGTATTTTCCTTTTCTTATTTTTAACCAAACAGGTTCTTTTTAACGGACTGTGCCATTTTTTGTTTTGTGATTTTTCTTGTAGGCAAGAATTTTTCGTTTAAATAAACAATTGAACAAGCAAAAAAGAAAGAAAGAATAATATTTTTAAAAAAATTAAGACACAATTAAAGTATTTCTACAAAGTGTGGAAGAGAAAAATGTAAAACTAGTTTAGCGTGCAAACAGTAACAATGAAAAAGTTATAACGAAAGACAAGAACCTGGATTTACCAGCAGACGAAGGAAATTACCAAAAGATTTAAGGAATAGAAATAAAAGAAATTTACTTCAAAGGCAAGAATAATACAACAACGAGTGAGTTAAAGTAAACAATTAACGATAAAAAAAATCAATGAAAAATATTTAAAAACAACGAAGACTAAAAAATAAGAAAATGAAATTAACTTATTGACGGTGGGAGGTGAACAAAAAATAAAATAAAAGTAATTGAAAAACAAAATACAAAAATCCCAACAAATATAATCGAAGGGCAGCCCAAAATGCCAATTACAGGTGAGGGACTCGAAAATCAAGCAGGTACAGAAATTTAAATACCTAGGAAGTGTTCTAACAGAAGACGGAAAGTGTGACACTGAGATCAGAAGGTGAATTGGCATGGCGAAAGAAGCATTCCAGAAGTTGAGTAAAGTATTAAGAAACAGGACAATTTCACTAGAAACAAAGAAGAGAGGACTGGATTGCTCTGTGATGTCGGTTCTTCAATATGGCAGCGAATGTTGGACAAGATCTTCCAAGATTAAGGAAAAGCTTGAAGCAACTGAAATGTGGTTCTACAGAAGTATGCTATGGATATCATAGACCGAGCATGTGCGTTGTAACGAGGTTTTGGAAAGGATGGAGACGAAAAGGAAATTAATACTGAGCATCAGGAAGAGACAACTAAAGTTCCTGGGACATGCAATGAGGAAGGAGGGCTTGGAGAACCTGTTACTAACAGGCGAAACAGAGGGGAAAAAAAGACAGGGGAAAGCAGCGGATAACACATTTGAAGGACCTGATCAGGTGGATGACGGAACAAGAGTTGCATGGTGCAACAGGAGAAAGCGTGCTAAGAGCTACCAGGGACAGAGAAATGGAGAAAGCCATGATCACCTACGTCCTGAAAGGACTTGGCACATAAAAGAAGAAGAAGAAAATAAATGTAAACAAAATAACTTAAAATTTTCCTTGAAAAACAAAAAAATAGTTGACGCTGAAAAAAGAAATAAAATAAAATGAACGTAAAAGACAAGTCGGTGATGCCGTGAGGTTTGTCTCTTGTATTGTAGGTAATCTATCGTATTATTCTAACGGTTATTTTGCTGGGCGTGGTTTGTTAATTTTTTATTATTCCCTTAGTTTATTTAAACTATTTGCATTATTCGGACTATTGCCACTTGTACGACGTTTCGGCCGTTGTACGCACCGGCCTTCTTTAGGTGCTAAGAATTTCGAACCAAACCCTTTATTACGATATCATTCCTTATGCGAAGCCTCTTTTGTTATTCATGAGTTATCCCCCTCTAACCTGACGCTTGTTCTGTAGCCTGGTATTGAACTCACAACTCTTTTGGTAAAGTCACAGGAACTAACCAACGCCTATATCCACTGTAAGGACAACAGCAAACTGATTTTATGGGACTTATAAACCTAATGTTCAGTAACCATCTTTACTAGAGCTTACATTGCAATTTTTGATGTTAATGTTATTCTCTGGTATTTTTTATGTTAATAGTTTTCTGTAGTTTTTTTTAACAGAGTTCATATTGCAGTTTTGATGTTAATGGTTTTCTCTAGAATTTTTCTTTAGCTTCTTTTTATAACTGAACCACGGCCGTCCAACAGTCCTATAAAGCTGGTTATTTGAATTTGAATTTTTAATTTGCTTAACATTATTATTTTTTAAAGGATACTCGTATTTGAGAGGAAAGTCTGTTTATATATATATATATATATATATATATATATATATATATATATATATGACGCCAATTCGGTCGGGTTTCAATCCTGGGTTAAAAAGCAATCGGAGTCTAACCGTACTGATGAGTTGTGATACAGCGAAACAGATCTGTCTGCGGATGACAATATATATATATATTAACAGACTTTTCACTCAAATACGAGTATATATAAAATTTCACCCCAAGCAAGGAATGCCACGAAGCTACGGGTATTTTGAGACGTCTCTAAGTTACATGCTATCCATTTTAGTTGTTGCTGCTATTGAAAGTCTTCCAATGTTATTTTTTGTTACAGATTTTGAATTGTGGTTCTATAGCCCCAGTCATTCTGCTCCCTCTGTTTGTGCTTCTCTAACGCCAAGCCGCGGAGTTCGAAGAAGATCGTCTTCGTTAAGATCAACAGGCTCGAAACCATTTTAATCATTAATCTGAGAAAGCGGTTGTAGATAGCTGACAGTTTAGATACTTCTTATTTTAGATCCATGCATGACAACTATATGAAAGTCTTTATCGGGCGATGCGATTTAAGAACATGAGTTTATTTCTTCGGTAATGTTTTGGTTTTGCAGCAACTTGCGGTGTTGGGCGAAACTACCTCTAGCGTAGCCTATTCTATACTAACTTTCTTTATCTAAATAACCAATCCATACATCGAGGTATTTAAAGTGTTCAGTATTTATTATTTCCATAAATGGATGAAGGAAAAAGGTTGAAATGAGGTAGTAAATGTTTAAAAGTTACCTAGAACAAAGAAAAGTAGGAAGCTGAGGACAACCATGATTAACCACATCCTTAAGCGACAGGGTAAATAAAAGAAGATACCCCAAGAGAAAACTTATTGCCTGTTATCAATAAGTATAAAGAAAAAGAGTGGCGTCATAGGTGTGTTCACGAGTGAATAAGTCCCTGAAATTTAATAATTATTTTGTTCTTTTGCGAACATCAGAAATTATCCTAAATAATGTTTGTGTGTGTGTGTGTGTGTGTGTGTGTGTGTGTGTGTGTGTGTGTGTAAATGCCCATTTGGGACGAACCTTCCCAGCTAAAATGAAGAGTCAGACTAGCAAGAAATCATAAGATTTCTTCCTTCTGAGTAAAATGTGAAAGAGATCGACATTTTTGCTCCAGTCTAATAATATCAATTGTTTTCTTCTTTTCTATGTGCCGTGTTGTGAGCGATGATAGCTCTCCACAATTTCCTGCCCTTTGGCGCTTTTAGCAAATTTTGTCTTTTGGCTTTCTCTCCTAAACCCTGCTCTGCCAACCATTCACAGAAGCTCTTCCTTGCCTTCCTTCTTCTACTATGTACCATGTACCCTTCAGGATGTGGCCGATCATGACTCTCTACAATTTCCTGTTGTTGACAGCACTTCGTAAATTTTGTCTTTTGGCTTTCTCTCCTAAACCCTGCTCTGCCAACCATACACAGAAGCACTTCCTTGCCTTCCTTCTTCTACTATGTACCATGTACCCTTCAGGATGTGTCCGATCATGACTCTCTACAATTTCCTGTTGTTGACAGCACTTCGTAAATTTTGTCTTTTGGCTTTCTCTCCTAAACCCTGCTCTGCCAACCATTCACAGAAGCACTTCCTTGCCTTCCTTCTTCTACTATGTACCATGTACCCTTCAGGATGTGTCCGATCATGACTCTCTACAATTTCCTGTTGTTGACAGCACTTCGTAAATTTTGTCTTTTGGCTTTCTCTCCTAAACCCTGCTCTGCCAACCATTCACAGAAGCTCTTCCTTGCCTTCCTTCTTCTACTATGTACCATGTACCCTTCAGGATGTGGCCGATCATGACTCTCTACAATTTCCTGTTGTTGACAGCACTTCGTAAATTTTGTCTTTTCGTTATCTCTCCTAAACCCTGCTCTGGCAACCATTCACAACCTTTTCGCTATCTCTCGTAAATACTTTTCTATCAATTATGTAAACAAGCTCATTCTTCTGTGTACCGTGCTATTTCAAGATGTGGCCGATCATGTTTCTCCACAATTTCCTGTCCTTTGTGGCTTTTATTAATTTTGTCTTTTTACTATCTTAATCTCAGTTCTGCAAACCTTTTACACAACAAACTCGTTAGATAGTTTATGAGCTGCTTTCTTCTGACTCTTTTAGTTTTAATATGTCTTGTGAGTGTCAAATTTTCCAAGCTCTTTTTCCTCATAATTTGTCCTAGCAGTTTCAACTATTTCTTACTGGTAATAATTATAAGTTTCCTTTTGTTTCAATTTTATCTAAAACTTTGTCGTTGCTCACAGATTCAGTGCATGTTATGCTCGGCATCCTTCTGTAGAACCACATTTCTGTTTCTTCAAGTCTCTTATTCATCTGTGAGGTGATTTTCCAACATTCACTGCCATATATGTAGACCCATATTACTTAATAGTTCAGTGCCTGGATTCACCATTGGAGGCCACAATTTAAACAACCTAAAGTACGCAGATGATACAGTGCTGATAGCAGACACGGAAAGGAAACTACAAGACCTGCTACAGAAGGTAGCTGAAGAGAGTGATAAGAAAGGACTACAAATAAACTGCAAGAAAACCGAATGCATAGTCATCAGTAAAAAGGGCAGCCCAATATACCAAATAGAGGTTGGGGATACTAGAATCAAGCAGGTACAAAAATCTAAATACCTGGGAAGCATTATAACAGAAGACGGAAAGTGCGACACAAAGATCCGAAGGCGAATTGGCATGGCGAAGGAAACATTCCAGAAGTTGAGTAAAGTATTGAGAAAGAAGACAATTTCACTCGAAACAAAGAAGAGAGAACTGGATTGCTAGGTGATGTCAGTTCTTCAATATGGCAGTGAATGCTGGACAATATCATCAAAGATGAAGGAAAAACTTGAAGCAGCTGAAATGTGGTTCTAGAGAAGGACGCTGCGAATATCATGGATCGAGCATGTGAGCAATGATGCGGTTTTAGAAATGATGGAAACAAAAAGGAATATAATACTGAGCATCAGGAAGAGACAGCTGAAGTTCCTGGGACATGCAATGAGGAAGGAGGGCTTGGAGAAACTGTTATTAACAGTCCAGATTGAGGTGAAAAGAGACAGATGAAAGCAGCAGATAACATATTTGAAGGACCTGATCAGGTGGATGACGGAATGAGGTTTACATAGTGCAACAGGAGAAAGCGTGCTAAGAGCCACCAGGGACAGGGAGATGTAGAAAGCTATGATCGCCTATGTCCTGAAGGGACATGGCACATAAAAGAAGAAAAAGAAGAAGTCTCTTCTGCTATAATTGAATCGGAGTCTCAAATACCCGGAACAGGGAGTTAGGAGACAAATGCAAAGCTTTCAGTTTTTCGACCTTTGACGGCCTTCCTGATCTCTCTCTCTCTCTCTCTCACTCTCTCTCTCTCTCTCTCTCTCTATATATATATATATATATATATATCATTGATCAGATTTCCAATTTTATTAGAGTTGATACAATTATTAAAATTACTAATTAATTAAAATTAATTATAAAAATCAATTCAAGTTTTGCGTTTAAATGTAGTCATTGCACTGCGTGTGCTGACATACAAAGACACCCCTACCCCTACGCGGCAGATGCGGATTTTGAAAGACCCACAGTAAACTCCGGGGGCCTCCTATATCAGCGGCAGGGGCAGACGTATTCGAGAAATGCCAGGGTTTCTGTTACATCCTGAATCTTCCCACGGCCCTTCTAGTCTTTTTAGCTTCAACTTTTTTCGTCGGCAACGTCCTCCTCTTCCTCGTGCTCTCTTCATTTTGTTCTTATTATTTTTCTCTTTCTTTTTTCTTTCCTTATACTCCTACTACTACTTTCCTTATACTCCTACTACTACTTCTTTCCTTATACTCCTACTACTACTTCTTTCCTTATACTCCTACTACCACTCTTCATAATTTAAAAAAAAGTTTTTCTTTGTCTTTATCTCTCTTTTTTATTTTTATTATTATCAGTGTTGTTGTCACTCTTTCTTCTTTATCTCGGTTTCACCTCCTCCTACTTTTTGTTTTACCTTATTTTCTTTTTTTTTCTACTTCCTTTCCTTTTCATTCAGAATTTTATTTATTTGTTTGTTTACTTTTGTTATTGGTTGCTTTCAAGATTGGAATTATTTGATTCGCTTTTGTAAAGTTTGACCTATCAGTCGTGCGTATGTAAAAAAAAAAAAAAAAAAAAAAAAAAAAGAACCAAGTAAAGAAAAAGAACAGTGAAAAAAAAGGAAATAATTGAATAGCTCTACCAAAAAGAAGTGTCTTCTTCACGAACTTGATTTCCGGTTCGACGAAGGCGTCCTTCTCTGGGGACTGTGCTCCCATTACCTCTCAATCATATAGTGAAAAAAAAAAAAACTCTAAGTAGAGGGTGGAGACAAGACAGTCCTCCACCCATTTACAACTAATGTCACACACTCATCCTCTTATTCGGGCGCCAAGATATACTTTATCGCTGATATCTAGCTTCCCCCGCCCGCATTTCACCCAGCCATCTCTTCTTTTATTTCCACCCTTTATTAAACTTACCTTAGAGTACGACACAAGACTAATGGAGGCGATTTGAGGTGAGGAAGATTACATTAGTTCAGTCTTTCAACCATTAAGGACCCACATTCTAAATCGTTTGAATACCTCAAAGTTTACAGAGAAAAGGGAAATAATTGAATAGCTCTACCAAAAAGAAGTGTCTTCTTCACGAACTTGAAAACCTCAAAGTTTATAGCAAGATGAACCCAGGGTATTATTAGCACAGTGGATGTGCGTTGTGGCGCAGTGGATATGGACTCGGAACGACAAATGGGATGCCGAGTTCGAATTCCAGTTGAATTCCTTGCGATCACTTACGCGCAAATACCCTTGGGAAAGGTATTAATACGTCTCTTCCCCCAGTTATGGGTTAAATAACAGGACAGATTGGGTACTATAGCCTTGGCAGGCGACCAGTCTACTGCAAAAAGCAATGCCAACCTAGTGCGGGATAATCTTCTGCCCAATCAGTCATGTCTCTTTCGAGACATGATCACCCAAAGCGTGTATCATGTATGACACTTAATTGACTGACTAAATTAGATGCATGTTGTGGTGTATTGGATATCATTTCCGAATGAGAAATCGGAAAGGAGAGTTAGAATTTTAGTCGAATTCGTTTCATTCACTTACACACAAATACTTTTGGGAAAGTATTATTAATTTAATCCATCTCTTCTTCCTACAGCTTTGAGTTGAATAGCAGAAAGTAACGGGAACATTTTCCGCCTAGTCAGTCATGTCTCGAAAGGGACATGATCGCCCAGGCGTGTATAACGTATGGCAATTAACAGACTGACTCAACTATTTACAATTTAATTGCCCCCAAAATGCTAACTACAGGTCGGAGAAACTAAAATAAAACAAGTAAATATTTTTTAAATACCTGGGAAGTGTTTTGACAGAGGATGGAAAGTGCGATGTTAAGATCCAAAGAGGCATTGGCATGACCAAGGACGCATTTCAAAAACTAACCAGAGTACTGAAAGACAGGAAAATCCTGTTGGAAACATTGCTGGATTTCTATGTGATATTTGTCCTTCTGTATGGCAATGAATGTTGGATGATCTTCTCGAAGATGAAGGAGAGGCTGGAGGCAGCAGAAATGTGGTTTTACAGAAGGATGCTGAGGATACCATGGACTGAACACGTGACTAACGACGAGGTGTTGGAAAGAATGGAAACGAGGAGAAAACTCATAATTAACATAAGGAAGAGACAGATGAGATTTCTGGGACATGTAATGAGGAAGGAAGGTTTGGAGAATTTAATACACATAGGATGGAAAGAGAGCACGAGACCTACTTATTACGCCTGAGCAAATGGATGGCAGAGTAGGGTTTGGGAGAGATACCAAGGGGAAGAATTTTGAGAGTGACAAGAGACAGAGCCAAAGGGAAGTCCATGATCGCCTACGTCCTGAAAGAACACGTCACATGAAGAAGAAGAAGAAGAAGAAGAAGATTTAACCGTTCTATGTTAACAGTTTCTTTTCTCGCTTGTGAGTCTCTCTTCCGGTTCCACGCTTTCTAGTCAATTTTGATCTTCAAAAATGTAAATGCAATGTCAATCGCTATTTCCCGTCTTTCTGCTTACTCTTGGTCCTGGGTATGACGGTAAACTGCATCCGGCAGCAAGGCCTCTGACTGGAAGGTTGTGAGGAGCATGAACCACCTCTTAATTGCTATTGTTCCCAGGTCCACCCTGACCCGGAGTGGTAGCGCCTGTTAGAGTCCCAGCTATGGATAAATAGTTATCTCCCAAACTGGGGTCAAAACACTATGTAAGAATAAAAATACACTTTTATAGAAATATATACATAAAAATAGACTTTCATAGAAAAATATACATTTTTTAAGAAAAAAACTACTACCATAACACATTTTTGAAGGAAAAAAATATTCTCAGCAAAACATTTTTGAATACAAAACTAGAAGACATTTTCAGTTTTCTAAGATAAAAAAGAATAAAAACAAAAAATATTCATTAAAATCTGACTAAATCAACTTCTAATAGACTTCTCACAATAACGAAATATTTTTAAAAAATACCTTAAAACTCTACATTTTTGGCATTAAATAAACCACATAGGTTGATATGCCGTTTAACAAAACTCAAATTCCAGCTTACTCTTCCCTCCTTGGTAATGCTTCTGTTTTTCAATTCTTCACATCCCGTGACTCCTTATATCTTAATGGTTTAACGGCATTGCTTGGGATAAATTTCGATTAAAAAAAGATGGCCAAACAGCTGGCAAAATCTTAACGACCCAATATAAGTACACTACCGGTCATAATTATTAGGTAACCCTAGTTTTTTTTTTTTTTAAATGATGTACTTCATACTATTTTTAGTATTTACTGCCAAATAAAAATAGAATCATTCTTCTGTTATTATTATTTGCAAAATTTTACAAAACAATGAAGCAAAGATGAACTCGTCCGAATCACCCTAAATTTTTTCATTCTTTCATTAATGAAACTGCAATATAGATAATTATTAAATTCATTTGGTGCACATGTTATTGTGCAATATTAACAAAAGAACCATTCTACTTTTATTTACAATTATTCACTTGGCAATAAATAAAAAATAGTATGAAATACATCATTTTTAAAACACTGGGGTGGCCTAGTAATTTTGGCCGGTAGTGTAGATGACATGATTTCGATAGTAAAGTGAAAGAAAAGGAAAAAGCTCTCGGACAATGTAATGAATAAAAAGGAAGGATTACTAACTATAAGAAGACAGGCTGAATGTTTGTCACCAAAGGAAACAGTCCAAAGTGAGACGTCAAAATCAAAAAGCAAGATACTTTATCCGAAGTTCTGTCGGGATAATCAGTGTCATACGTGATACACGCTTTGGCGATCATGTCTCAAAAGAGACATGACTGACTGAGCAGAAGATTATCCCGCAGTAGGTTGCCATTGCTTTCTGCAGTAGACTGGTTGCTAGCCAAGGCTTTAGAACCCAATCTGTCCTGCCATTTAACACATATCTGGAGAGAGAAGAGATAGATTATATTACATTATTATATTAAGTATACTTAGTGGGGGATCAGTTTGTTACTTTATAACAATAGAAAACCAATCCCCCAGTTTATGCCCAGCAGAAGCTTTAATTATTTCCAACTATTATGTTCCGTCAGTCAGTTAAGTGCCATACGTAATACATGTTTGGGCGAGCATGTCTCTTTCGAGACATAACTGACTGGGCAGATTATCCCGCAGTAGGTTGCCATTGCTTTCTGCGGTAGACTAGACTATAGAACCCAATCTGCCCTGTTATTTAACCCATAACTGGAGGGAAGAGACGGATTAATACCTTTCCCAAGGGTATTTGCATTTGAAAGCAAGGAATTCGAACTGAGTACCCCGATCTCTTGTTCCGAGTCGATATCCACTGCACCACAACGCACATCACTGACAAAAATAGAAAATGTGAAATCTGAAGGAGTATAGGAATAGCCAAAGGTGCCTTTCAGAAACTAAGTAACTAAATTGTTAGAAATAACGATAACAGCCCTGAATGTCTAATATCCAATATGGCAGTAAATATTGGAGAATCTTCTCACAGACGATGAAGAGAGGTAGTTCTATCGACGAATACGAATAATACGGAATAATAATCTGCTCCGATGAACTTAGCTCACTGGTGCCCCGTATATATGAATTTACTCGAGCCACAAGTGTAGCAACTAGGTCCCACCCTTTTACTGTGAAACCAATAAAATGTAAACGCAAATTCTACTCCATCATCTTCTTTTCTCGCACTTCCCGCCTGTGGAATTCCTTTCCGTTTACTTGCTTCCCCAACAGCTACAATCTCCAAGAATTTAAATGTAAAGTCAATAGTCATCTTCTATCTCACTAACCTGCATCCTCTCTCTTCTTTCTCCGTCCACTCCACTCTCATCAGTATTCTCATCCTTCTCTTACCCACTTCCTGACACCCCCTATAACCTGTCACTCTTTCTTCTAACTTTCCTCTCATGTAACCCCTTGTAATCAGTGGCAGTAAAATGCCTTGCTTGCGGCGGTATGATTATAACATATATAAAATATACATAAAAAATAAAGGATTATAACATATATAAAAAATAAATAAATAAAAATGAAAGCAGAATATTTGAGCAACGAGTTTTGAAAAGTAATTTTAAGGAAACTAGGAACAAAAAAACTTAGACTTATAATCAGAATGTGACATTTTAAATCACTGGAACAAATAATGAAGAAAGAGAACCTAGAGAATTTAGCAGTCACACGACCTTTCTTTTTTTCCTTCTAATTACCTCTTTGTTGGTGAATTGATTGAAAAAGAAAAAGTACTTTTGTGCCAATAGCAAATAAGCTTTATTAATCGAATATCTGGGTAGAACTAGATCATTTCTTATTTAATAAACTTTGTTGTTTGCAGTGAATAAAATGATTATAGATCAAAGAATATTTTCTAAATATGTTAGGATCCTAGTGAGAAGTTCTACTCAAACAGTTTCTTCTCACAAACCACTATTTTGTGAGACCAACACTCAAGAGGATGCTTCACCAACTACTAGTCATAATCTGTTCAAATCTAGGGCTAATTTTTATCTACCTTACATATCGTCAAAAACTATGCTTTTTACTCTTTCTGTTAACACAAAAATCTTCTTCAGTAACCCTGTACCTTGAGTGTCTCTTTGGCATTGTATAGGGTGAATGTAATATTCGCCCCGTAAACAAGGACGTCAAGAGAAGCAGGAAGAAACAGTGCGTAACCTAATTAATGGGTTTGAGTAAATGGATAGTAGATCAGGAACAAAGAAGGATCGTAAAGGGAAAAGTTACTTAGAACAATCGTAGTAACTTGTGAAGCAGCATGATAGATAAAGAATGCACACAAAATGTAATGAGGAATGAGGGTTTTTCTTTTCTTTTTTTAATCGTTTCACCCCGAGCAAGGCATTTTACTGCCACTATTGCGCAGGGGGTTACATAGAGGAGAAAGTGGTGAGAAAGGATGGTTAGATATAGGAAATGTCAGAAGGAGGGTAATAGGCGGGTAAGGATACCGAGAATGAGGGTTGGGTAGATGGTGAGAGTGTTGGGAGAATAGGTGCAAGTTAGTGTGATAGGAAGTGTCTATTGACCTTACATTTAAACTCCTGGAGAGTGTAGCTGTCGGGAAAGCAGACATGTGGAAGGGAATTCCACAGGCGGGAAGCGCGAGAAAAGAAGCTGTTGGAGTAGACATTACGGTTACATCTTATCTGTTTTACTGTAAAAGTTGCTAATCTAGTATCTCGTGTAAATTCGTACCTAGGCGGCACCAATGATCTAAGTTCATCGGAGCAGAAGCCGTGAAAGTATTTATAGAAAAGGCACAGGGAAGCCACATTACGCCGGTGAGAGAGGGTTGCAGCCGGTCTGCCAGGTATAGAGATATTATCAGTTACGGGATATACTGTAGACAAAAGAAGCAGTTGGAACAGTGAGCAATCTAGGAAAGAGTACTTGTGGCATTTAACAGTCTCAAGATATATTGAATGCGAGAGAAGCAGAGAGAAGCAGCAAGTAATCTGCTTATCAAGTTTTGGTGAATGGATGTCAAAACAAGGACAAACTAACTAGGTCGTCCATCGGATACCCTTCATTAGAGGTACGGTTGCGCATATATTATGCGACGCAAGGTGCTATTCTATGTTTTCCTGCAATTTCCATTTAAATTGGATTAACTAGGTCTTATCCATTGTCCAGTATAAAAGATCTTTCGAATGCTACCATTGCAGTTCTATGCCAAAAATCTGGAACAAAGACAGAGAGTATTGGCAAATGATCACAAACTGTTCAGAGTAACAAAAGACGGGAAGTCGTGAAAGCGTCAAGATCGCCCACGTCCTGTAATTATTTAGCGTATAAAAGAAGTAGATCGTCTACCAGCACCGATAAAAATATGTAAGCATTCCATCTTTTTTTATAATGTTAAGAAAATCTTTTTCGTGCAGGCAGGGATAATTTGTAATTTGTTTCTTAAAATAAAAATGTATATACGGCTCTGTTTACTCTTCGAAAAAGGTAACGGATCACAGAAGAGAATGAAGTAGTAGAGGATGGATTGTGAAGTTAAAAAAAAAAGAAAAAAGAAACTGCGTTCGAAGACACAGAATGTTCTGGAATTGGCATAACCTTTGAAAGATAATACAAGGTAACCAACAAAGTTCTGTCCGTTTTTAAAGGAAAAAAAGAAAACGCTTCACAGTTCGTGTAACTTATATTTAGTCTTCGAAGTAATCGCCATCGGCATCCAGCACCTTCTGCCGACATGTCTCCATCTGTTCAATGCCCTTGCGGTAGAACTCGGGGGGGGGGGGGGGTTGACGCAAAGAAGTCCGTGAGGGGTTTGCACAAGTTTGCGTCATTGGTGAAGGATTTCACACGAAGATGATTAACCAGGGAGTGGAAGAGGTGGTAATCGGATGGCGCAAGGTCAGGTGAATAAGGTGGATAGCACAAAGTCTCCCACCCAAGTTGCTGTATGGTATCCCTGACCACTCCCGTGACATGCGGCCTGGCGTTGTCATGGAGGGAAAGCACACCTTTGCGATTCACCAGTACTGGCTCCTTCTGGCGCAATGCCTGTTGCACACGTTTCAATTGTTGCGAGTATAGGTCTCCATTGACCGTTTGGTTCGTTGGTAGCAGTTCATAATGAACCACTTGATGACCTGTCCACCAGACACAAAGCATAATCTTGTGTCGGTGCATAGGCGGTCTTGCGGTGTGAGGGACAGCATCCCGAGGAGACAACCAATGTCTGGAACGCTTGGGAAGTTTCGTACAGAACCCACTTTTCATCACTGGTAAGCACTCGATTGAATAAGGATGCGGTACGGTGGCGAGAAAGCAGCGATACGCAGGCTGCCACTCGTTGTCTCTTGTGGACCTCCAATAGCGTTTGCGGAACCCATTTGCTCAGTTAGGCGGTGCAGATGAAGTCTAACTGTTTCATCGGAAACGCTGAACTGTCTTGCAAGATTACCACGCGTTAGTATACTGTCCACTTCGATGGCCGCCTTCAGGACTCCGTCATTCAAGACCTGTGATCATGGAGAGACAAATCTCCCGACTTGAATTTTCGAAACCAACGCCTTGCAGTATGTTCATCTACAGCACTATCCCGAAACTCTTGACATATGCATCGACTGATAAGCCC
This sequence comes from Ascarosepion bandense, assembly GCA_037127315.1. Taxonomy (NCBI): domain Eukaryota; kingdom Metazoa; phylum Mollusca; class Cephalopoda; order Sepiida; family Sepiidae; genus Ascarosepion; species Ascarosepion bandense. The sequence goes on along the minus strand of JBBBDQ010000976.1, from coordinate 1,213,836 downwards.
ACTTTGAAGTCATAAAGCAAACAGCCCCGAACGAGATCTCTAGACACTTCCGTTTTTCTCACAGCTGTCCGGCTTATAACTGATGGCCGGGCACGGTGCGCGTGTTTTTTTTATAACGTCTGATGTTCCTACTTCTGACTGTCCGAATTTGAAAACAATTGCTACACGCATTTCGTATATATTTCAACTTCATTCAATGACTAATCAGAAAATGGACAGAACCTTTTTGGTTGCCTTGTACAAAACAACAAATCAAAAAAAGAAGAAAGTAAACTGTCAGGAAAACTTGATGGGGAATGAGTTAACTGTGATGTGTTCTTTACAAAAAATCTATAAATAATTATTCTGTGTTAATCTACGAAAACGAACATCGATCTACGCTTAAAACAACATAAAATATTTATTGGGGAGAAAAAATAGATCCATTACAAAAATCGAAAGCAAAAAAATCGTGGTAAGATCCCGAAAAGCATTCATTATTTCAATTATTTAGGAACTAACCAACGTCTATATTCACTGGTCCATGTGTCCTAAAGGATATAGACTTTGGTGAGTTCCTGACTTGACTTTTACAGTTGTGAATTCAATACCAGGCTACAGCAGTGGTGAACAAGTAACTTTCAGGGTTATAGGCTTTACGCAAGAAATGAGGATGATATACCTCAGTGATTGTAATAAAGGGTTCGGTTTTAGCACCTGAAGAAAACCGGAGCGTACAATGGCCGAAACATCGTACAAATGGCAACAAAGATGAGGAAAATAGTCCGAATAATGTAAATATGGTAATGATAATATTACCTGTTTCTTTGTGGAAACATTCGTCATTCATTGACCGAGCAGCCAGTACTACTTTCGGTTAAGATTTATAAATTCTTAACAGATATAGCATTATAGAATTCCCAATGAAAAAAATGCGCTTTCCTTAGGTAGGTAATTCCAGACTCGCATTGTCATTTTGGTCTCCGAGGCAAAATTTAGTAGCTTCACTTCATGGAAAAGAGGGGTACAGATTCGATATCTATCAGAGGGACATTTTTTTTTAGCAGGGCTTCTCACTTTAGGCCGGTTGTTGTTAATTTCACAGTCAGGGCCTACACTAGGGTTGCTGAAAATCCCGGACAAGCTGAACTTCAGCGCCTTTTTACTAGGAGAAAAACTGAAAAAGTATAATAACGAGTTTATTACAATATACAATATATAATAAAAGCTAAAGAAAGCATTAATTAACCTATATTATGCCCAGTCATTGTCTACGGCTTTATCGTGTTGAATACACCGGTTCCCGTCCGATCACCGAAGTTACGCCAACATCGAGCCCGGACAGTACTTAAATGGGTGACCATTTGGGAATAACAGGTGGTGTAAACGTAAGGATCAAGAATGGTTCACCCGTCCTCCAGGTTTGGGGGTTGGGTGCAGGGCTAACAACCCTGCTCGCAAAAAACAGTTTGTTACAGAAACAGCAACAAAAAGTTGCTGCCCTATGCACTATTGGGTGTGATGGATAAATGATGACGATGCCCAAACAGTCATGAGTTATCTCCCTCTAACCCTGAAAGTTACTTGTTCACCACTGCTGTAGCCTGGTATTGAATTCACAACTGTAAAAGTCAAGTCAGGAACTCACCAAAGTCTATATCCTTTAGAACACGTCCCAGTGAATATAGACGTTGGTTAGTTCCTAATAATTTTGTTGAGAAAAACAGAAAAAAAGATCATAAACAAATTTTTCAAAAATTTTACTCCGCACAAGAAATGTTATATATTATTTTATTTTTATTTATTTATTTATTTATTTAATTTTATCTATCATTTTCACATTTTTCCTTTTTACTTGGAAGATCCCATACTCATTAAATGGCGTTAAGATGGTGCCCTCGTCCTTCATGGCTCCTCCAGGCAACTACTCGAGTTGCCAGTACCTTGAGTCGGCCTTGTTCACAGTTTAAAACAAGGATAGCAACTCAAACACAGGATAACGTAGGATAAAAAAATCCTTTCAAAATATACTGCTGTTTACATGTCAGTTAAGTGCCATACGTGATACACGCTTGGGCGATCATGTCTCTTTCGAGACATGACTAACTGGGATTATCCCGCAGTAGGTTGCCATTAGCTTCTGCGGTGGACTGGTTGCCAGCCAAGGCTATATAACCCAATCTCTCCTGCTATTTAACACATAGCTGGAAGGAGAAAAGATAGATTATATTACATTATTATATTAAGTATAATTAGTGGGAGATCAGTTTGTTACTTCATGACAACAGAAAACAGATCCCCCCACTTTATGCCCAGTAAAAGTTTTAATTGTATTTCTAACTATTACTAGCAGTATAGCCCGGCGTTGCTCGGGTGTAATGAAAGCTTTAAAACTAATCCATGGTTCTGGGGCTCGGACTCAGCCTAAAGAATATTTGTGTGAAATTTCGTGAGAATCGGATAAAAATTGTGGATTTGTATAAAGAACATAGGCAGATAAACAGACAAACACACAAACATCTTGCTTATATATATATATATATATATATATATATATTATCGATTTTCTGTACTATTATAAGAACTGCAACCTTGAAACATCTGAATGTCCTTTCTTATGTCTTTGTCTATGATGAGTGTATGAAATTTTATTAAAATCGGACCACTCTTTCTATAACCCGATTTTTTCGATTATCGATTTTTGATATTTATTGGTGGTACCTCGACACAAAACCTAGCTAAGAACACTCGCAGACGCTTATAGTACAACTGTGTAAATTTTCCAGAAAATCGGTTCAGCCGTTTCGATGTCTATAAGTAACGGACACACACAGACACACACACAGACACACAGACAAAGTTCCATTTATAAATAAGTTTAGATATTCAGTGAGTCAGTTAAGTGCCATACGTGATACACGCTTCGGCAATCATATCTCGAAAGAGGCATGACTGACTGGGCAGAAAATAATCACACAGTAGGTTGCCATTACCTTCTGCGGTAGACTGGTTGCCAGCCAAGGATATAAAACCCAATCTATCCTGTTATTTAACCCATAACTGGAGGGAAGAGACGGATTAATACCTTTCACAAGGGTATTTCTGTGTAAATGAATGCAGAGAACTCAACTGGAATTCGAACTCGGCTTCCCGATTTCTCGTTCCGAACCGATATCCCCTGCACTACAGAAACATAATTTTGTTGACGTTCAATGAAAAGATCTAAAATTTAAACTTTTGATTTCATTCAACATTGTGGCGCAGTCATTTTTATAAAAATATTTTTCACCTACGCCATTGTATTAATAGCCATCTTGTGATGAATGGGTTTAGTATGATGTGTAATCCTAGGCGTAAATTTGGCAATTAAAAACATTAATTACAACAAGTGAATGAAATAGGCTAAGTCCCCAATTTACATCCATCGGACGTCAGTATTTAAATTTTAATGTACAACATCACTCCATATTTAATGTTTTCATATAAAAACTGTCAAGTGTGTTACGTTATTCTATTTTTGAAACATAGGATTGACTCCATTAATAAAACGCCTATTTTGCTTGTACAGAACGTATCGCAAAACAGTTTTTCGTCTTGTGATTTATTTTTAATCTGCCTTCCTGAAGCTTTTTCTTTTATTAACTTTTAACTTCCTTGCATCTTGGTGGCATTATTGCCTTGCTTGGGTGAAATTCTTTATATCAGATTTTTCATATTTGTCTTTTAATGTGAAAAAAGTTAATTGCAAACGCAAATTCTACTCCAACAGCTTCTTTTCTCGCACTTCCCGTCTGTGGAATTCCCTTGCATTTACTTGCTTCCCCGACAGAGCTACAATCTCCAAGAATTTAAATGTAAAGTCAATAGTCATCTCCTATCTCACTAACCTACATCCTCTCTCTCTCATGCTCCAAATCCCCGTCCACTCCACTCTCATCAGTATTCTCATCCTTCTCTTACCCACTTCCTGACACCTCTTATAACCTGTCCCTCTTTCTCCTAGCTTTCCTCCTATGTAACCCCTGCAAAACAGTGGCAGTAAAATGCCTTGCTTGGGGCGATATGATTATAAAAAAAATGTGTGGGTAAGACAGAGAGGGAGAGAAAGTGTGTGTGTGTGAGAGAGAGAGAGAGAGAGAGAGAGAGGTGTGTGTGTGTGTGTGTGTGTGTGTGTGTGTGTGTGTGTGTGTGTGTGTGTGTGTGTGTGTGTGGAGTAATGGAATACAATGATTTAAGATTATTTCGGTGCTCTTTGAAAGATAGAATTAAAGCAAAAAAGCCGGGAAAAACGATGAAAGTTTGCGACAGAAAGATTTAGGAATGGCGTAGGTTAAAACACACACACACACACACACACACACACACACACACACACACACGCACGCACAAAAAAAAAAAGAAACGGTTGAATGACAGAAAGAAAAAGTGTATTAAAAAAAGAATGCATAAGAAAGGAAATAAGGTAACAAGAAAGGGTCAACAGGAAAAATAGCTTTTTGTGTTGTGGTTGTTTTGTTTGTTTGTTGTTTTGTTTGTTTGTTATCGTCGTTGTTGTAGTTTTGCTCAAATGAATTTCTGAAGTTTTTTTTCTCAGAACTTGAGAGTTGGTTCTATCATAGAAGAAAGAGATAAAAGAAAACAATAGATTCCGGTTGTATTTATTGCTGTGTGTCTAGCTTCGTTTTTACATATATCTATCTATCTATCTATCTATCTATCTATCTATCTAAGTCTGCTTGTATCTATCTAGTTTTGCCAATGTAAATCTGTTAAAGGCGTATTGGCAGTGGCAAGGACGCATTCCAAAATCTAAGCAAGGTATTGAGAGACAGGAAAATTTCATTAGAAAGAAAGTTAAGATCGGGAAAAGAAGGCTAGAGTTTCTGAGACGCGTAATGAGAAAGGAGGGCTTGAAGAATCTGATACTCACAGGACGGATAGAGGAAAAGATGGACTGGGGGAAGAACGCGTGCTGTACTTGATGGGCTTAAGTGGATGGCAGAGTTGGCTTTGGAAGAAATAACACGAGAAAGGATATGCGGTGGTTCATGAAAGAAGAAGAAGAAAAAGAAGAAGAGGTCCATAGTATTCACAGCATTCTTCTGTCGAACCACGTTTCTGCTGCTTTTAGGCTCTTCTTTATTTGCGTAGAGCTTGTCCATCATTCTCAACTATATACGATAGATAAAGCTCGCAAAATCACAAAAATATAATCTACTAGCAGTATAGTCCGGGGTTGCTCGGGTGTAATGAAAGCTTTAAAACTAATCCATGGTCCTGGAGCTCAGACTCTTTGGACGTTGGCACGAAAGACTAAAAAGCAATAGTTGTTTCCAGTTGAAGCGAAACCGTACACTGAAAGAAAAATGAATGGATGTAAGTCAAATTTTGATTTTCAGGTATCGATATCAAATGTCTTTTTCGTCGTAAACTGAATTTTGAATGCTAAATAAGTTCTCTGAGTAAATGGTACCATGGCTGAGCCTAAGAATTACAATTATACCTACTTAGAGCACAACCTGAAGCAAAAACTAAAATAAAAGGGCTGAAAAAAATACAGGCATACAGGCAGATAAACAGACACACACACACAAACATCTAGCCTTATATATATATATATATATATATATATATATATATATATATATATATATATATATATTATTGATTTACTGTACTATTGTAAGAACTGCAACTTTGAAACTTCTGAATATCGTTTCTTATTTCTACATCTATGGGTGTCTCAAATTTGATTAAAATCGGACCACTCCTTCTATAATCCGCTTTTTTCGATTATCAATTTTCGATATTTATCGGGGGTACCTCGACACAAAACCTAGCTAATAAAACTCGCAGACGCTTATAGTACAACTGTGTAAATTTTCAAGAAAATCGGTTCAGCCGTTTCAGAGTCTATAAGTAACGGACACACACACACACACACACACACACACACACACACACACACACACACAAAGTTCCATTTATAAATAAGTTTAGATTAATACATTAAACCAATAGAAAATGTGTGGCCTAACTTTGAATGGAATTGTGATTCAGTTAGTTAAATGCCATACGTGATACACGTTTAGGCGATCATGTCTCGAAAGAGACATGACTGACTGGACAGAAGATTATCCCACAATATCTTACTATTACTTTCTGCGGTAGACTGGTTGCTAGCCAAGGCTGTAGAACACAATCTGTCCAGTTATTTAACCCATAACTAGAGAGAAGAGACGGATTAATACCTTTCCCATAGTAAGTGAATGCAAGAAATTTAACTGGAATTTGAACTCGGCTCCCCGATTTCTCGTTCCGAGCCGATATCCACTGCACCACAACGCACATATCACATTAACTGAAAAAAAAGTTTTATCAGTTTTACTGTAATTTTTTACTTCTTATTGATGTGAATTAGGGTCCTCAATCCTAAATCACATCAAAAATAAGTAGCGAGAAAGATTATGCTCAACTATGTGCGTTGTGGTACAGTGGATATCGGCTCGGAACGAGAAATCGGGAAGCCTAGTTCGAATTCCAGTTGAATCCATTGCATTCACTTACGCGCAAATACTCTTGGGAAAGGTATTAATCTGTCTCTTCCTTCCAGTTATGGGCTAAATAGCAGGACAGATTGGATTCTATAGCCTTGGTCGGCAACCAGTCTACCGCAGAAAGCAATGGCAACCTACTGCGGGATAATCTTCTGCCCAGTCAGTCATGTCTCGAAAAAGACATGATCGCCCAAGCGTGTTTCACGTATGGCACTTAACTGACTGACTGAAGAATTGATGGGGGTCTGCTGGGCAGATTATTCCGCAGTAGGTTGCCATTACTTTCTGTGGGAGACTGGTTGCCAACCAAAGCTATAGAACCCCATCTGTCCTGTTATTTAACCCATAACTGGAGGTAAGAGATGGATTATTACCTTTCCCAAGGTTATTTGTGCGTAAGTGAATGCAAGGAATTCGAACTCGGCTCCCGGATTTCTACACGAATAGATGAATATAAACATTGAAATAAAGTATTTTTTAATCTATAGTTTTATTTCATAACATTTAAATGTATACCTTTAAAAACTTTTAATAGGTGTGCCATTATATTTTTATTTGCTCTTGGGTGTGCCGTTGCTTTAAAAGGTTGAGAAACACTGATTTGTCTCTTTAAGAATTATGGCCAGATTTTAAAATAAGTAAAGAACTATCTTTCTAAACAATACAGGTGTACTATAAATTGTATTGGATCATGCGATTTTATTTGCCGGAAGTAATAGGACAACATTGTAACTGTATCTTACATTTCAATATTATTATTGAAGTGAAGCCGTGCTGGAATTAGTATATCCGTGTAATACTATTCTGGCTGAGTGGAGCTCAGAGCTACTATGACTACTGACGCGGTATTCTCTGTGTAACTTCGGTATCTCTCGGTAACTGATGGACCTTTACGGTACTCATACTGTAATTCTCGGATCAGTCATTGTTCTCATTATGGCAGGAGTATATGTATACACAAGTCGAGTATTATCATAGAAGAAGGGGAGATCCCACAACAATTATTATACGATTATTATGATTATATTATAATAGGACCAGATTGATGGCGAGGTTTTATCATTTTACGGTTAAAATCTTCAAAGTGTAGTCGCTTGATTGATCGAGTGAAAATGTCTCAGTTAAGCTGTAAGAATTTTAATCTTCTCAACAAAGAAACAAGACTTAGAATTCTTTTGATGGAATATTACGATGTCCTTTCATTTGTCTACTTTCGTCAGTAGCTGCCTTCAACCGTTTTAATTTAGAGCAATACTATCACACTATCATGTAGTGAACAAACCAAATTCAAAATTTAACATTCAAATCTGACTCACTGATTTTGTCACACACACACAAAAAAGAATTTTCTGAATGTGCAAACTTTGCACACAAAACTCGCGAACTTTCACACTTTGATGTGAAATGTTTTCCGTAAATAACAAACTAGGAAACATATAAAAAAAATTCAAAAATTCAAATAATCTTTAATTATAAAAAAAATAAAAAAATAATTATCAAATTCCTTTTGCGGACCCTTTCCGCGAGCCGATGCGAAGTTTGTCGTTCAATGGGAAGTCCAGAATTATATCCGGGTGTGAATTCCCAAATTTGGAGCCTCAGAAAACGAAATAAAAGGACGAGACAAGAAGACAGCCGCAGTAGAGTAAATACGAGCATAATTAACACGTCCCTTGACAAACGTCAAGCGATCGTCTTTTTATCGCCTCTCTTTCTCTCTTATCTTCTTTTCTTCACTGTTCACCAATCCACTTAATAACTGACCGGTACCCGAAGGACTGACCGAAGACTTCAAAGACACTCCTAACAAACAAACGCTCACACATACATACGCATATACTCTTTCAACAATTACTACTATGAACATTTTTAACGGCCTTGTACCAACCAAAAGACATTACTTTTATTTGTAAGAACCTTAATTGATATATGTATATACATAAATGTTGTTTCTACATACAATTTGATTTTCTTGTTTTATACCCCTCTTATGGTGGGCTATCTACTTACAAGGCCAAATCAAACTAATCTGTTTCAACACACATACACTTCACTATCGGATGTGCGTTGTGGCGGAACGAAAAATCGGAGACATGATCGCCCAAGCGTGCATCACGTATGGCACTTAACTGACTGACTGACACTTCACTATAACGGATAAACAACTATAATCACATTTTGTTTAAGTAGAGTATTGGAGTATTTTGAGTGTGCAGCTTATCTTCCGCGTGGTTTTCACGTTGATTATGTTCAAATAATGCCTTTATCAATCTCAACTGCTCCAAATATTAAGTTGTCCCAAAAGTTCGTAAACACTTGCGAAATGAGTCTATCTGGTCCAGCACAATCGAGACAAGCGATGAGTTCAGAAAGAGTAAGAGACACTGTCGGTTCCAAAACAAGATCGATTCAGCAAGAAAACCATGTTTTGCGTTTGGTGGAACTTTGAAGGAATCGTGCATTTTGAGTTGGTTCCGAATGGTCGTGCCGTCAGTGCCGAACTTTACTGTCAGCAACTTGAGCGAGTCTACGAAAAGTTGAAGCAAAAGTAACCTGCTCTGATCAACCTAAAGCGCGCTTTGATGCAGCAGGACAATGCCAAGCCACACACCGCCAGGAAGACCAAAGACAAGTTTGAATAGCTGGACGGCGTTGAGGTTCTGCCACATCCAGCCTAGAGTCCTGACTGTGCTCCATCAGATTATGGCCTTTTCCGCTCAATGTAACACTTTCTGAAAGGTCACCGATTCGACTCGTTTGATGAAGTCGAGGAAGCGTGTCAAGAATTCTTTGATTCGGAGCCGGCTGAATGGTACTTTGACCAGATCCGAAAGCTTGCAGATCGATGGCAGAAAGTCTTGGAAAATGATGGTCTTTATTTTGAGCAATAATTTTTGTAGTTTTTGCGAGTAAAATTTCAATTTTTTTCAAGTGTTTACGAACTTTTGGGACAACCTAATATCCAAAGATACTGTATTGGTAAGTGGTTAGAATTATTGATTAACTTTCTACGGTTTATTTAAAGCTTTCTGCAGGTTATTTAAAGCAAGAATTTTTTTTGGATTGTATGAATTGTTTTTTTTTTTTTAGATAATAATGCCTTGCTGATACAAATCTTTCTAATTAACCCATACCTAGGGATAGAAAAGGTAGGTTGATACCTTTCCCAAGTGTATTTGTACGTAAGAGAATATAATGAATCCAACGGTAATTGGAATTTAGCTCTCCAATTATTAATTATGTGCTATTATTCATTACAACATACACATATCAAACTTTAAGTGATCATGTCTCAGGATTCAGTCAGTTAAGTGCCATACTTGATACACGCTTGGGCGATCATGTCTCGAAAGAGACATGACTGACTTGGCAGAAGATTATCCAACAGTATGTTGCCATTACTTTCTGCGGTAGACTGGATGCTGACCAAGGCTATAGAACCCAATCTATTCTGTTATTTAACCCATAACTAGGGGGAAGTGACGGATTAATACCTTTCCAAAGAGTATTTGCGCGTAAGTTAAAGCAAGGAATTCAACTGGAATTTGAACTCGGCTTCCCGATTTCTCATGCCGAGTCTATATCCACTGCACCACAACGCACACCCTCTCAGGATTACAGAACGTTTAAGTAAAAAAAAGAAGTTTGGTTATTTAAGCAAATTTGTTCAGGCCATTTGCTTCTCTTCCCTGCTGATTTGTTCTGTTACGCAGACAAATCAGAAATATCGAGATCTTCCCCAAATATTGTAATATATTACCTTGAACGGTAGAAGTAACTGACAGGTACATCCGGCCGTAGGTAAGGTTAACAAAAAGTGACAAACGGCTTGAAAGGCGATGATGGCCTGGCAATGATGTGGTTAACAGATATATCCGGCCGCAGATAAAGACCAACAAGTGTGGTTGACAGATATATCCGGCTGTAGATGATGTCAACAAAGTGCAACGAAAAGAAAAGCAACAACACGAAAAAGCAAAAACGTGGATGTTTTAAGACTAGATAAAATCTAGATTTTTTGGATAAAGATACAGAGACGGTCCTTCTCTCCTGCTGCCCTCCTGCGTCGCACAAGTGTCATCGACCAAGAATAAAAATACATGACTATATTTTTATATATACGTTATCCTCGATGTTTGTCTAGACCCAGCGTAATATACTAAAATATCCAAGGTTAGTGTTTTCGTAAAAGTTCAGGTTTCAGGGTTCAACTGGTTAGAACAATTCTGTGAAGACCAGAATAAGTTGTCATCAAAAAAAGTTGAAATTTCTAGGATATATAACGAGGAAAGAAGTCTCGAAGAATTTGACATTCACAGGACATATTAAATGCAAGAGGGACAGAGAAAACAGCGAGTAACCTACTTAACGAGTTTGTGTAAATGGATTGCAGAACAGGTATTATGGGAGATAGCGAAAAGACCAAATTTTTTAAGAGCTACAAAGGACCGAATATTGTAAAGGGTTATTATCGCCTACCCCCTGAACGAAGAAGAAGAAGAAGAGGAGAAGAGGTTTTTTTTCGATTTTTTTTTTGTTTTGTTTATTGCGTTTCGGCCGATAAACGATCCTGCCTTCAACATGTTGTCTGAAACTCTAGGATAAATGATTATAATTATTTCATTATTTCCGCTGGCGTTACAAGCTTATCGTTAGTCTATCGTTATTTCCATGGAAAATATTCAGATGAGCTCCATGTTTTACCTCTGCTAGTTCAGACATTTACTGCTAGTATACTCCACGCCACTTCCACGGAGTCGAAGCGTCCTCATTTCCTCTGTGTTTTAAATGTAAGAACAATTATTTTTTCTAATAACTGCCAATATGTGGAATAGACTTCAGCGTTGTTGCTTTCCTAAATGCTTTAATCTTCATCTTTTCAATTTAAGAATCAGTCGAGATTTTTACACTTTATCCTCGTGATATTCATCTCATACCACTTTCTTTTTCATTCACAATCACATGCCTCATTACACTTTTTGCGGTAAACCTCTACCTTGAGTGCTTTTCGAGCCGTGTGTTGGGTGAAATTTAGTATATAAAACTTCAAGTTCATATTATGCGTTACATTTTTAATATTTGGCCACTACATTTTCCGGTCTTCTATTTATTGCTTGAATTTTCTAACTCAAACTTGGGGTATCAAAAAGACATTTTTTTCCTTTGACACCACTATTATTTTAACTAAATTCACTGCTCGGTAATGTCTATTGATTTTTTTAAAGCTCTGCTTATAACTGTAATAAAACTATGCATGATGAAAGTAAATTCATACATTATTTTTGTTCTTGAGAATTTACAACAAAGATATTAACACATTAAATGAGTTAATATATGGCGCCATTGCTAAAACCCAAATGTGTTGGAAACAATATCCAACTAAATCACAGCTCTACGGACCTCTCCCTAGTATTTTACAATCTTATGTGAACGCAGAATGTGCTTTGCAGGGCTGTTGGTAAAACAAGAACGTGAGTGATTTACTGCTCTGGACCTCTAGCCATGGCGCAAGACGGGCCTGTCGCCCAACAACCACCTACAGTGACCTATGTCATGACATAGAATGCGCCCTAAATGATCTTCTGACCTTGATGCAGGAGCATGATGTTTGGCGTGATAGACACTTGAATATCCGTTGACACGTTGTTTTATTTCTGGATATCCCATGAGAAAAGTTTTAGAAATCGAAACAATTCACAAACTGACCGTATTAAGTCTTATGTTTTTTTTTTTTGTTTTGTTTTTTTAATCGTTTCACCCCAAGCAAGGCATTCCACTGCCAATATTGCACTTGGGGCTACATAGGGGAAGGTAAATAGAAAGAGTGGTTAGATATAGGAAATGTCAGAAGCGAGGTGATAGATAGTTGGGAGGATGGGAAGAGTGTTTGAAAGAATGGAAGCGAGTTAGTGTGTTAGGAGGTGTCTATTGACCTTACATTTAAACTCCTGGAGATTGTAGCCGTCGGGGAAGCAGTCATGTGGGAGGGAATTCCACAGTCGGGAAGTACGAGAAAAGAAACTTTTGGGGTAGAAGTTGCGGTTGCATTTTATCGCTTTCACTGTAAAAGGGTGGGATCTAGTTGCTAATCTAGTATCTCGTGCAAATTCGAACCTAGGGGGCACCAGTGATCTAAGTTCATCGGAGCAGAAGCCATGAAAGTATTTATAGAAAAGACACAGGGAAGCCATGTCGCGCCGGTGAGAGAGAGACTGCAGGCGGTCTGCCAAGTCAGTATCAATCACATTACAGACCCTCAGCTGTACCTTGTCGAGAAGCCCAAGGAGAATAGCAGGGGCACCCGACCAGATATGGCAACAGTATTCAATGCACGGGCGGATGGTAGATTTATAAATGTGCAGGAAAGATTCAGACGGAAAAAAACTCCGGGCTCTGCACAGAGAACCGACTTTCATAGCAGCGGATTTAGCAATGGATTCGATATAGTCATTCCACTTGAGGTCCGCTGAAAGTGTGAGACCAAGGAGGCGTAGTGCTTTACTCTCTGGGAGGCAAGCCTGGTCCATGCTAATGTGAGGTAGGTGCGGTTGTCTATGATGGCTAATTGTTAGTAGCTTCGTTTTAGAAGCATTAAAATTTACGAGCCATTTCTTACCCCAGTCCACTACGGATTGGAGGTCCTTTCCAAGCTCGGCTGCAAGGTTAGCTTTTTCGCCCACACCAGATTTTTGATCAAGGCGAGAGTAAACTGTGGTGTCATCGGCTTACATACCTACTTGGGATATTATGGTATCGGGGAGATCATTAATGTAGATCAGAAAGATCGTAGGACCTAGGATAGAGCCTTGAGGGACACCCGCGTTCGTATGGTAGCTCGGGTGGGGGGCATGTCCGTTTAATATCACTTTCAATGTGCGGTTAGATAGAAATGACTGGATTAGTTCAAACAATTGTCCAGCTATACCATAGCTCCGTAGTTTGCATAGAAGGCCAGCATGCCAAACTCTGTCGAACGCTTTAGAGATATCCAAGGCGACGGTTCGGGCTTCGCCATTCCTGTCGAGTGCCTGGTATATATACTCGGTGATGGTCGTTAGCATATCGGCAGTAGACCTGGTGAAGCGGAAACCATACTGCTTGTCCGAGAGGAGCCTGTGTTCTGTGAGGTGCTGAACGAACTCGGCGTTGATAATGGCCTCGAACACTTTGCCAAAGATCGGAAGAAGGCTGATAGGGCGGTAATTTGCGGGGAAAGAGGGTTCTTCAGAGTTTTTGAATATAGGAACTACAGAGGAAGATTTCCAACAGGCAGGAAAACAGGAAGCAGAGAGGTAGAAGTTGGAGAGGTTAGAAAGGACAGAGGAGAGTTCAGGGGGCACATTTCTTTAAGACTATGATTGGGATTCCGTCCCCTCCGCTCGCTTTGTGGAGGTCAAGTTTTGAGATTATCTTAGAGACAAGCGAGGGTGTAATGGAATAATATTTTCGTATCTCTTGACATAGTTTGTTTTTTGCCGGTGCCATGCATTGCAATGCTTGAAGCTGGCCATTTTTCTGTTCACCAAATGTTTTTCATGTCTGCTGCAATTGACACGAGTTTTTGAGAGTAAAGTTGCACTGTGATGTTTTCAACGTGTATCTAGTGAACGATATCGGTCATGTTCCACACGATGCAAATCTTCTGTGGATGAAGTCTTGGTTTCTATTTTAGGAGTCAGTTTGATATAAAGTGATCTCTACTGCTTTCTGTGTTTACTGTTAGCATACAATTTATACTTTCACATCTTTTGTTATAATCCATCATATTCAGAAAACTTTTGTTTCATGTTTTACATTAATCTTCTACAACATGACCTTTTCCATCTTGATCAACAAAGCGTTGCAATGCTTGAATGTGACCTACGCTTCTTTGGTCAAAGTTCACTAAGATACAAATTTACCACTTTAGATCCTTCTCCATCTTTCTTGAGATGTTTGTGCAAGTTTGCGTAACAGACTTTTTTCCATTCTGACTGAAAAACCGTTGTAATGCTTGAATGAGGTATAAGGTTCTCGGATCAGAGTTCAATGGGATCCAACATTCCTTTTTAGATACCTTTTCAATTTGTCTGAGATTTTTGCGTGATTTTGTATAACAGAGGTTTTCTGCTCTGATCACGAAGCTTTTGCTTTAGCATACAATTCTCTTGTAACATCTCATAAGGACCCCAAATTATACTTTTAGATCCCTTTTCCAGTTGAATTGAGGTGTTTGTATAGAGATGAATATGATGCACTGAGCCTTCTTGTTAAATTTCATTTTTTTAATTTTAAACACGAATTTGTTCAACAGATGCTTTCAAAAATTATTCTATGTTGATTAGTCTTCCAGTTCAAGTTTATTGTCAACCTTCTAAATCGTAGGCGAGATGAACCCAGAATATTACTAGTGAAGTACAATACTTAACCCTCTAGGGCCATTCGTATCATATTTGATACAGTATGAAAACAAGCCTTGAAAGAAATATTTTCCTGAAAATTTTTTTAAGAGAAATATTTTATAAATTTCAAATGAAAGCAGTACTGACTGCTCAGTCAATGAATACCAAATGTTTCCTTATAGGGAAATACCAAATGTTTCCTTATAGAGAAATACTGTATCAAATATGATACGAATGGCCCTAGAGGGTTAATTGTGCCTTGTAGTGTAAGGCACATCGGCTCGGAATGAGAAATTGGAAAGCCGAGTTCAAATTCTTCAAATAGTGAAATTCGTTTCATTCACTTAAGCACAAATACCCTTGGGGAAGGTATTAATTCATCTCTTCTCTCTTCATAGCAGGACATATTGGGTTCTATAGCCTTAGTTAGTAACCGGTCTACCGCAGAAAGTAATGACAACCTACTGCGAGGAAATCTTCTGCCTTGTCGGTCATGTCTCGAAAGAGACTTGATCGCCCAAGCGTGTATTTATGCATGGAAATTAACTAACTGACATTGCACCTGACTGTACATCAAAATGTTCTTCGTGATGAAGATGTGACTCATTAAAGTTTTTGTCTACCATGATCTTAGCATAAACTATAGACGATGCACTTCTTGATAGAACAGATGCTTTTACTTATCAGTAAATAGTAAAGATGAGGCACATGCCCCAAAATGGAGGAGGAGTGATTGTGGTCTTCTCAAAAGTACCCATAATTAGATCCATTCGTGACCCACTCGCACTGTATTTTTTCTTTCAACAAAAGATGTCATCTTTTCAATTCCATACCTCATTCATTTTTACTCCCTGCGCCTATCTCCAACACCCCGTGATGTTCCATTTTTAAGTATCTATTAATGTAAGTGATGAGAGACGAGCAAAAACACCCAATTTAGTGAGGAATTAAACAAAAAATTGGTATGGGACACACCCTTCCTGGTTTATGTATAAGTTTTTCTTGCTTTGTTTTAATAGGGGAGGGTAATAAAACCCACAACATCCCTAAAACATGTGACATATTCTCTAAGCGGGGATCAGGGGTTAAAATAACGATTGAGTTGGGAATTAAATATATGATATTTCCGAATGAAGGTAAAGATCTGTAAAGTGGGTTGGGTAACTTAAAAAGCACTTTCGAAAATAAGGTCAGATGTTTTCAGTCACTCATCTAGCTAAGCGGACATACTGACGGTCTTAACTAGAGAAAGATTCCAGAAAGAACATTATACACTCTGGCCTCTTTCGACACATTTGTTGTTTTGCCACGTTCTTCAGTTTAACTGGTTTGAAATGTCAGGGGCCTTTAAAAAGCAACTTCCAGAGACATGTGTTTGAGGGAGTGCGGAAAAAAGTACTCGGCCGACCAAACAGAAGTTTATGGAATCTCTTCTTTTCCGAGCCGAAATTTTTTAGCCTAGTTTTTATATATATATATATATATATATACCGTTTCCCTTCAAAACGTGGCCGACGTGGCTGACCATGCCGCTCCACAATTTCCTATCTGTTGTAGCTTTTTTTTCTCTTTTTCTTATATTCGTGTGGCCCCAAGCAAGGAATTTTACTGCCACTGTTGTAGGGGGAATGTTATGAGAAAGAGTGACTGGTTACAGGGGGTGTCAGGAAGAGAGTATGAGAAGGAAAAGAATACTGATGAGTGGGGTGGATTAGCAATGTTTGTCTTTTTACTATGCTTCTCATTACCGTTCTGACATCCATTTATCAGTTAATTGCCATACATGATACACGCTTGGGCAATCATGTATCGAAAGTGACATCACTGAATAGATTGCCTCTCAGTAGGTTGCTATTACTTTCTGTGGTAGACCGATTGTCAACCAAGGTTATAGAACCCAGTCTGCCCTGTTATTCAAGCAATAGTCATCCATTTGCACAAGCTGATCAGGAAGGATTCTTGATATTTTCTTCTGATCTTTTGCTTTCAATATGTCCTGTGAGTGTCAAATTTTTCAAACACTTTTCCTCATTTTATATCCAAGAAATTTCAACCGTCTCTTTCTAATTCGAAATATAAATACATTTTTTGTTCTCGTTTTCCTCGAAACTTCCTCACGGCTTACATGATACCTCTGTGATATTCTTAACATCTAAACTTATTTATAAATGGAACGTTGTCTGTGTGTGTGCCTGTGTGTGTGTGTGTGTCCGTTACCTATAGACTCCGAAATGGCTGAACCGATTTTCTTGAAAATTTACACAGTTGTACTATAAGCGTCTGCGAGTTTTCTTAGCTAGGTTTTGTGTCAAGGTACCCGCGATAAATATCGATAATCGAAAAGATCGGGTAATAGAAGGAGCAGTCCGATTTTAATCAAATTTGATACACTTATAGACAAAGACATAAGAAACGATATTCAGAAGTTTCAAGGTTGCAGTTCTTACAATAGTGAAGAAAATCGATAATATATATATATATATAAAAGGCAAGATGTTTGTGCATGTGTGTGTGTGTCTGTTTATCTGCCTGTATGTCTGTATTTTTTCAGCCCTTTTATTTTAGTTTTTGCTTCGGGTTTGGCTCTAAGTAGGTATAATTGTAGTTCCTAGTCTCAGCCATGATACCATTTACTCAGAGGACTTATTTAGTCTTCAAAATTCAGTTTGCGACGAAAAAAACTTATTTGATATCGATACCAGGAAATCAAAATTTGACTTACATCCATTCATTTTTCTTTCAGTCTACGGTTTCGCTTTAACTGGAAACAACTATTGCGTTTTAGTCTTTCGTGCCAACGTCCAAAGAGTCTGAGCTCCAGGACCATGGATTAGTTTTAAAGCTTTCATTACATCCGAGCAACGCCGGGCTGTACTGCTAGTTGTTCTATAAGACCACATCTCTGTTGTATCAAATCTCTTCTTCATCTGTGAGAAAATTGTTCAGCATTTAATGCTATATAAGAGGACTTATACTACATAGCAGTTCAGCACGCTTTTATTGTTTCTTAGATTTTTAATTATTTCTGAACGGCATCTTTTGTGAGAATTCAAATTTCGATGTCATATTTTGCGGAAACATATTTTGTTAAAACACTTATTTAAACCATGGTACTGTATTCTGACATCTCCGGTTATCAACTCGCATCTTGTTTTTTTTTTGTTTTGTTTTGTTTTTCTCTTGCTGACAAACATATATCCTATCGTTTTACAATTGATAGTCAGTCCTTTCTTCTCGCTTTCTTTTACTGTCTTGTCTAGGAGATCTTGTAGTTACTCGAAGTAGAGCTTTAAAAAAATATAAGAGAACCGTGAATGAAAATAGACACCATAAACCACTGATATCGGACCTCGTCTTATATTTTCAATAGAAGAGCAAGCAAATACTAAAGAGCTTACAGCCACATCACATTCGATCACCGAGGTTTATCAACGTCGAACATGATCAATACCTAAATGGGTAACTGCTTGGTAATACCAGGTGCTGTAAGCTTTAATGTTCGGGTGGTATTACAGATAATAGCTCCGAATCTTTAATCGAAGAACTAAATTCCAATTCCAGTTGGGTTCGTTATATTCACTTACACGAAAATACCTTTGGTATCGCCAATAATCCACTTCTCGTCCCACCTATGGGTTAATTAATAAGACTTTTGTATCACTAAATCATTGTTATCTCAAAATAGATAAATAAAATTTTGTAAAATGTTTAGATTTCGCCAGAGAAGTGTTGATATGCCTCTAAGCAAAGCAACCATCTAACGATTTTATAAAATGTATCTACTGTTTATTCTTTGTGTTGACTAAAAGAGAGAGAGGGAGAGAGAGAGAGAGAGAGAGAGATATTATTTTTTAAAAATGTTATTGAGGTGAAGAGGAAGAAAGTGTGTGGATTACAAGCTTAAGCCTAAGTGAATATATCTCTGACTCTATCTGTAGGATCTCCGTCTTGTCTCGTCTCGTCTCGTCTCGTCTCGTTTCGTCTCGTCTCGTTTCGTCTCGTCTCGTCTCGTCTCGTCTCGTCTTGTTATGATCTTTTCTGAACTGGCTTGTCCAAGTAAATAAGGTTCCATTGTCCGTGTTCCTGTCAGTCTGAACTTGATCACCCACTGATCAGAGATCGCGACGAAAAGATAATATTCAACATCCGAAGCCTCATCTTGTAACATACCATTCTGATTGTTGCTTCAGATATGTCGTAAAAGTATCTCAAAGCATTAATTTCTGCTAGTATTTGGTAAGCCCCCCGGAAAGGCATGGTGCCTTCAAGACTATTGCGCTTAAAAACTCGTACCTGACATTAAGAGGAACTTGTACATACGATCCATTGCTGAGGCTGCGGGGAAAATGGTCGGCTCTCTGTATCGTTCTAGTAAATACCTGACTTCTCCAGCTATTCTTTAGCATTACAAGAGTCAGATCAGACCAAAAATGGAACACTTGCTATATTTGAGCGGGAGCTGACCAGACCTCACACTTCAGACTTGATAAAGTTTAAAAGAATCTCAGAGTTCTCGTAGGTGATAAATCATTCTCCAGCCACCAACCTCTCTCCCGCAGGCAAGATGTGGCATGCCTGTCGCTGGTCTATACCTACTTCTGACGAACTACATTCCCTGGTTCCGCCAATTCAAACCTTCACGACAAGGATATGCTATGCCACGTACATATTAGCAAACCACTTATCCCTTCGTGTTGGCGGGAATTAAGTTCCACTGTAACAGCTTCTTTGCACAAACCACTGCTCTGTGTAACCGACTCCCAAGAGGATGTTTCCCCGAACACTATGATCTTAAAGCTAGGATTAACCGTTATCTTCCCCTCCTATCCGTATAAGTTAACATGACACTCTACCTCAAGTGTCCCCTGGGCCTTGTACAGGGTGGACGTTACTTTAAAAAAGAAAACCATCTTACCCTCGATCTCTCAAGCTGAATGCGATGAAATTGGTTTCTAGGAACTCGTTGAATCTACGAGTAAAATTGTAGGGTAGACTAAACTCTTTAATCTTAATAGAACAAATGAGAAGGCAGACTCTATCGTGAAGAAAACAACAGGGAATCACTCTAGTATATTTTCCAAGACCTGCCATAGCAATTCCTAAATAGTAAAGAAAAAGAAGTTGTGGAGAGCTGTTAACACTGAGTGAGCATGAAAAAGAAGTAAATTGTCAAAACGAAGATCGTGTGGAGAAAAGCTTATAAATATTTGTCTATATTTCTGAGATGAAGTATTGACATTGTTCGAGCTGTTGTCCTCGTCTGTTATTGTCATATTCTCGACGTTTCAGCCATTGTACGCTCCGACCTTCTTCAGGTGAATGAAATTTTGAACCAAACCTTTTATTTCGATTACTGAAGTAAATAGTTCTCATTCCATGAGTCATGCTACTTCCGGACGTCTTAGTTACCTCAGTTTAGGGTTTTCTTCACTACTACTGCCTCACGATTCTTTGGGTCAAGTCACGGGGTCCAACCCACGCTTTTCTCCACTTGACCATGTAATACACCGTGAATATGATAACAAAGATGAAGACAACATTTCGAACAATCTAAATAATGTGACCATTTCTGTTTTAAGGGCATGATAACAGCACCGAATAACAGACATCTTTTGGGAGGTAAACGTAAACTGGTTACCCTAACTCACATCAGAAGCGTATTTAGAAACAAAATACAGACGCACCCTAAAAATAATTCTGCAGAAATCTCTAAAAGCTATAATTCGTTGATATACTTTGAAATAAGCGTTATGAAAAGAAAAAGAGCACATCAAATTAAAATAAAAAATCATTGTGATAAAATGAAATAAAAAAAAACAAGAAAGTTATCCCAGTTTATCAGTCTCTGTATATAAAAGCCAATGTTCGTTGCCTTGTAATACACAAAATATACCGAGCTCTGTAAAACGAATAATTTTCTTAAGTCATTTGTAACAACAGTGACTGACTGCAAACCCAAACCGAAGCTATAAATCGTCACTCCCAGGAGAACAAGATTTGAGATAGACATCCAGTTCTGATGTTGTCTTTCATAAAGAAAGCCATTGACATAAAGGGAAGTTTCATCTTCTAGCAGAACAATGACTCATACAGCAAAAGCTACAATGGAATAATTTAGATCATAGCACGTTAATGTGTTACAATAGCCCAGTCAGAACCCAGAATTGAGAATATGTGAGAAGACTTGGAAATTGGTGTTCACAGATGGTCTCCATCGAATCTGACCGGGCCTGGACTATTTTTTTAAAAGAAGATTGGGCAAGAATTTCAGTCTGTAGATGTGCAACGTTATTAGAGATATAACCTAAAACACTTATATATCCAGGTAAAGAGAATCAACTCTTTTAGGATTCCGAGTACTCCGGCATTTACTTTTTTTTTTAAAAAAAGTGCTCAATACAACTTACACACACACACACACACACACACACACACACATATATATATATATATATATATATATAGTGTATTGAGGCAGCAGATAATTTTCTAAATATATATTGTTAAATATATCAGACAATAATGTCTATTATGTTTAATCATTGGGCCGTTCTAAACATCGTATTTTGGCTTTAATTTTAGGTGACAATAAAGACAAAAATTGGCCAACATTTGGATATTTTTTTATTGTGCTGGTTCCAAGCTTTCGACACACATGAGCCAACTTCAAGGAGATTACAGGGACGTTAACATAAAAACCATCACCATCAAAGATGATTTATCTTGTGTTGACATAAAACATTGCTTTGCGACGATAACAGTCACGGAAAAGCAGAGCCAGTTCGTAAATTTGTAATGCGGTTATATGACGTCACACCGAGTGAGAGACCGAACTGTTAACAGAACCATATGTCTAAATGCAATATACTGTGTTGTTACCAGATTGAAATGTGATTTTATTAAGCGTGAGTTGCTTTGATTTAACGTAGATGGTCTCCAATATCTGAAGGTTCTTTTTACTGTGTGTATGTGTGAGTTTATTGTGTTATCGACTAAAATTTGCCTAATATTACATACATGGCTATGTTTTTGTAAGAAATGTTGTTTAATTGATCTCTAATCAGAACGATAACAGGTAAGTCTACGGGAGAGCGTAGTTGTAGTAAAACCAATATATGTAGTGTGATTATTATTAGTACCATTATTACGAAATCAAGAGTCATCGTGACTGAGGATTTCAGTTCGCTCACTGATAATGCCTGTAACTAAACTGTAAGTAAGTCATTATCATAATTGCAGTATTAATCAAAGATTGTCTCTTGGGTGTTGAAAAGCACATCTGTTCGGGGATCTGAAATAGGTTTTAGCTAAGTACCCGAAAACTCTATCCTTATACATAATTACATAAATGACGTTTCATATATAAAACAATTTTGATGTGTTGGTTGTCTTTTAAAGAACACCCTAACTTAAAATCACAACCAAATTGCTTTTAACACAACTTAGAATTTCTAATAGTTTCACTCAATAGAATTTGGAACGCAAACGCGAGAAAACATTAAGAACGAATCCTTTTGCAAACGGCTAATAAATTCGCCGAAATCAGTTGGGACAACAATCAAGACGGATAATTTCTACACTTTTTTGCCCCCCCCCCCCCAACCCAGGAAACCGATAAGAACACAAGAAAAACTGAATAAAAAGTTATAAGATTTCCCGGTGCCAGTGTAGTACTTGGTCTACCTCTTTGATTCTGGTATAGTATGTGGCCTAACTCTTTGATTCCGGTATAGTACGTAGCCTACCTCTTTGCTTCTGGTATAGCAAGTGGCTTACTTCTTTGATTCTGGTGTACTATGTGGCCTACCTCTTTGATTCTGGTATAGTGTATGGCCTACCTATTTGCTTCTGCTATAGTATGTGGCCTACATCTTTGCTTCTGCTATAGTATGTGGCCTTCCTCTTTGATTCTGATACAGTAAGTGACCTACCCGGTTTGAATGTGTCCAATCTCAGTAAGAGTATTTTTATAGATATAAGCATTCTTATTGAAACTAATTATTTTCCTTAAATTATTTATTGAAACTAATTATTTTCCTTAAACTTAACCCTGCTCTAATCCTAACGCCAACCAGACAGTAATAATACTTCCTTATAATACGCTTTTTAAGGTAGGGCACATACTATACCTCTGACAGAATTTTGAAGTCCACGTACTATACTAGTGACAGAATATCGTAGGTAACATACTTTACCGGCACCGATTTTTCTTTCTTGTAATATGCAATCATCGCAGTTTGGATTCTGAACCTTATGCATGCTCATCAACTTTCGCATTCATCTATTCATCTCTTCTAATTCTACATAATTCCAATCTAAAAAATCTACAAAACAGAGTAGAGAGATTATCCAACTATTAATTCCTCTTATGATATTTCCACCATTTAGTTTTGTTTTTAGAATTTTCCTTATACGTCTTAAATACTCACCTTTATCTTTAAATTCAGTATGCTTCATCTGGTTGGCCTTTAAAATAGCAAAATGCTTATACATCTTTTCCTCTTTCAAAGATCTCATGACTTCTCCATCCGTTAATTGAATTCCTTTGAACTCAGCTATTTTTTCTCTCTTGATACTTAAGATGACTCGTTTGAAAATGCCAAATTCCATTCCAACGTCTTAGCTGAATACACGAACAGTCTGAATCAAAGAATCAAGAAACTTTTCACCTCTGGCACCTCACGTCGTCCATGAACAGTAAATATTTTCCCCATTGCTAGAAAATGCATAGTCAATTTTTGCTCTCTATAGAAGGTGTTTCGATGTGATAAATCACATTTTTTTTTGTTTTTGCCAAGGAAAGCTATAACGCAAAGGGTTACTGGGTGTAGAACTGAGGCTCAACTGAGAGTTGTTCACATAACCCCCTCTCTGGCATCTAAGATCATTTCAAAACTTGACTCTCATAAGGCGAACGGAGGCGATGGAATCCCGGTCATTGTTTTGAAGAAACGTGCCCCTGAACTCTCCTCTGTCCTCTCTAAACTCTACAATTACTGCCGTTCTGCTTCCTGTTTTCCTGCCTGCTGGAAGTCCTCTTCTGTGGTTCCTGCATTTAAAAACTCAAGGGAACTATCGGACCTATGCAAATATCGCCTATCAGCCTCCTACAAATTTTCGGAAAAGTGTTTCAAGGCTATTGTCAATGCTGAAATAGTTCATATACCAGGCCCTCGATAAATCCGGCGAAGCTCGACCTGTTGAACTGGATATCTTCAAAGCATTTGATTGGCTATGGTACGCCGGCCTTCTGCGCAAGCTATAGGGTTATGGTATCACTAAACGATTGCTTGATCTGATCCAATCTTTCCTATCAAATCGCACAATGAAGGTAATCTTGAACGGGCATGCCTCCTCCTCCTACCACATGAACGCTGGCGTCCCTCAGGGCTGTATCCTAGGCCCGACGCTCTTTCTGATTTTCAAAAATAATCTCTCCTGACATGATCAAATCTCAGGTAGGCATCTAGACAGACGACACCACCATTTACTCCCGCATCAGTAAGAAATCTGGCGAGGCGGATAAACATAACCTCGCTGCTGATCTTAAGAAGGACCTCCACTCTGTGGTAGACAGGGGTAAGTTACGGCTTGTAAATTTCAACGCTTCTAAGATTTTGAAATCATCTATTTAGAATAGATGATTAAACACTTTCATTTTTCTGGGATGTGCGTTGTGGTGCATTAGATATCGGCTCGGAACGAGAAATCGGGGAGCCGCGTTCGAATTCCGGTTGAATTCATTGCATTCACTTACGCGCAAATACCCTTGGGAAAGCTATTAATCCGTCTATTCCTTCCAGTTATGGGTTAAATAACAGCACAGATTGGGTTCTATAGCCTTGGTCGGCAACCAGTCTACCGCAGAAAGCAATGGCAACTTACTGCGGGATAATCCTCTGCCCAGCCAGTCATGTCTCTTTCGAAACATGATCGCCCAAGCGTGTATCACGTATGGCACTTAACTGACTGGTCTACAGTTATTACTGCTTAGTTAATGTGAAACGAGATTAAGGACAGACAGAACAGAAGTAGCGACATGGTGGCTCCTTGAAGGATTCATCGTCGGATATTTAAACAGTTGGAAGCAGAAGTATTTTTAGTGTGGTTTATATTTAATGTGATTTTCCACATTTTCATGATATATTTAAGCTAATTTACTATCATCGAACAGACTTTGTACATTTCCGAAACCTTAAGAATCCACTATCGAAGGCTTTACGGTAAAATATACATGCTGTGCTGAGATTTTTATTTTTTTCCTGCAATTTTCCAGGATCATATTATTAATTAGGAGTTGATCTTTAAAGAATAGGAACATCGTCCGCATCACTTCTCTTCCAGGGAAATACTGTTTTTTGCACCGAGAAAAGAGTACGTATAGTTTATCAAGACAAATGAGATCAATGTATATGTGGTGATCAGACATGTTATTGGTCTATAATTTTTTGGATTACCTGTTTCAATCGTTTATGGTAGGAATGGTCTGGGATGGTCTGGAATGGTTTATGGTAAGCATGGTCTGGAATTTCATTGGGGTTATTAATTATCATTGATAAAGTTTGCGCAAGAGTTTTATGGATTGATGACAGATGATAAAGCCAAAAATTGGGTACCTTGTCATTTCCTGGGTATTTCTATTTTGGAGATATTTTTAGAGCTTGCCTAACATTATTCTTGGTTATATTTTTCCATGCTTGCACGGATTTATCTTTGGTTCTCTTTTTTTATCTCATGATCTGCTCTGCAGTGGAATGACGAGGAAAAGTTAGAATGATATCTTTGGGATTTTGTTTGAGTTATTTTGGGTTATATTGTTCCATTCTTGCATAGGTTTCTTCTTCTTTTTTTTCTTTTTTTTCTCATTTGATCTAATCTGCATTGGGATTGTATTTCTTTTGGTAGTTCCAAATATTTTCCCAAAACTTTTGTAATTTTTTCCTTCTTCAATAGATGATGGCTTTTTGACTTCTATAACTGTTTTCCAGTTTCCTTGTAAAGTTTCTTGAGATCCGTTTGGAATATCTTATTTTGCTTGAACTCTGTTTAATTGCAGTTTAAGTATTGAATTTCATTTACTTCTTTAGGTTTGTTTATTATTATTATCATTATTATTTGTTGTGGGATCTCATCTCTTTCTATAATAATGAACTCGACTTGAGTATACATACACTCCTGCCATAGAGAGAACATGTGAGTTATCGTAGAGATCTATGAGAGTTATCGGAGAGTACCGGAGACTGATCCATAAATTAGCAAGAGATACCGAAGTTACACAGAGAATACTGCGTCAGTTTGGCTTAGTAGTTCTGAGCTCCACTCAGTCAGAATAATATGACACGGATATACTATTTCCAGCATGGATTCACTTCAAGACTTGTATATATATATATATATACATACTGCAATGGTTGTTACTATGTTTTTAAATAGTATCACTACACAAAAAATTTCACATGTTTCGAAGCCAGCCCATTATGTTTTGGCTTCATCCTCAGGTGATTTTTTAGAAAATCTAAATTACAGTATATATATATATATATATATATATATATATATATTCCTTACTAATCGTATTCCTGGATTATTAACCTGCGTTCTAGTTTGTATATTTACGTTCAATATAACCTATTTTTTCTATCTCAAATAGCTGTTTTGTTGTTCATTATTTTGTGTGGTTCCTCACCGGATCCACAACATTATTGTTTCCAAATTTCCTTATTTCCGGTGGGATGCAATCCTTTGCCGAATGGATGTGCGGATGGTTTAATGAATAGCAGTTCGGGACGGACCATGTTTGGATTCCAGCCGGGTCCGTTGCATTCACTTACGCAGAAATACAATTGGGAACGGTATAAATTCATCTATTTCCCTAGCTATGGGCTGAATAGTAGAACAATTTATTTGGAGCAATCAATGTTACTCTCTGGAGAAATAGTTGTTCATGCAATATTCACTCATAAAAATATTACCTTTACACTCCGAAAAATATGTTTCGGTTTTAAATAACCAAGAAATGGTTGATTAACCATAAAAAGCAACATTGCAGTGCTTGGATCCTATTGATGAAGAAGCTTTCACCCTGTTGATAAAAAAATCACAAATATCACGGCGATATGATAGTCATATGGAGCCACATCAGAAGAACGTTGATGGTGATCAACCAGTTCAAATTCAGAGTCACTCATACCAGCCATTAAAACCAAGGACTTGCATGCTGGAACATTGTCTTGACAAAAAAAGCCCCCTTTTTTTTTGCTGAGCGTATGCTCTTGAAAGCCTTTCGTTACTGTTTCATCAAGTTCATATGTTACTCGCCATTGATGGTTTGGCCCCTTCATTTTTGGGATAGTAGTCTTAAATGCGAAGGTTAAATGAAAGGTTTATAAGCTGACCAAATATGGAATATGACCAGGTTTATTTTACAACACAGTTTCCCTTGCGGGCCACACACTTCTTCCATCAGTGTTGTAGTGTTTGGATTCCATTGGTGAAGAGGCTTTTATCCTGCTACTCAAAAACAAGAGTCATCAACAGCAGATATGACGTCATCATCACTGCGACATCGTATGCGACTGTCGTATTTTGTTTTGATTGTGCATTGAGGTGTATGCGCATATGCGATCTACGTTCGTCTACGTATTGAGTCTGAGTTTTATTTGAATTTGAGTTTTGTTTAATGGCATATCAACTTCTGTGGGTTATTTAATGCCAAAATGTAGAGTTTTTAAGTAATTTTTTAATGTTTATTTATAGTAAGAAGGTTGATTTAGTCAGATTTTGATGAAAAAAAAATCATTTTTTACAATTTTTTTATTTTACAAAACTGAAGATTTCTTCTAGTTTTGCATTAAAATGTGTATTAATGGTAATATTTTTCATTCAAAAATGTATATTTTTCTATAAAAGTCTATTTTTACGAATATATTTCTATAAAAGTCTATTTTTATACTTTCATAGTGTTTTGACCCCAGGTTAGCTGGAGCGCTAACAAGTGCTACCAATCTGGGTCAGGGTAGACCTGGGAGCAACAGCAATTAAGAGGTGCTCCTCACAAGCTCCCAATCAGAGGTCTTGCTGGCGGATGCAGTTTACCTACATACCCATCACCCCGTCTACGTATTAATACCTGTGCAAATTTTTTCTAATACATGGTATTCTCAGTTAATCAATTAAATGTCATACGTGATACACGCTTCGGCGATGATTTCTCTTTTGAGATATGACTGGCTAGGCAGTAGATTTTTCACAGTAGGTTGTCATTTCTTTCTGCGGTAGACTGGTTGCCAACCAAGGCTGTAGAACACAATTTGTTCTGCTATTCAACCCATAACTGGAGAGAGAATAGATGCATTAATACCTTTCACAAAGGTATTTGTAAGTGGATACAACGAAATCAACTGGAATTCGAACTCGGTTCTCTGATTTCTCATTTCGAACCTGTATCTATTGCACCACAAAAGACATAAAATAGAAACCTTACAACACGGGAAGTTAGAACTTTGGCCTTTCCACAAACTATTTCGACTTTAGTAAGAACTAAACAAGCTGTGACAATATAGAATTTTATCCTTTTTTTTATATAATTAAACAGTATATACTGAATAATTATAAAAAAACGGAGTAACTACTCAAATACGAGAAACCACTGAAAATAACGTTCAAACAAATATATATATATAATTCCAGGTGAAGAGGACTCAATGTTTTACTATTTTGAGTGCCCCGGCATTTATTTTATTATGAACAGAGCTCGATATAATAAATATTATATAGCTTAATATAATTATATAGTTATGAATTAATTGTACATTGCGACACGGATAATTCAAGGTGAAGAGTACTCAAGGTTTTACTATTTTGAGGGCACCGACATTTATTTTATTATGAACATAGACATTTCTGTGTCGAAATGTACAATTAATTCATAACTATATATATATATATAGATAGATAGATAGATAGATAGATAGATAGATAGATAGATAGATAGAGAGAGAGGTGTGAGTTTGTTACCCTGGCTTTCATGCTCTTGCGATCGTCAGACAAACTGATTAATTTTTTATGTCTGCTCTATCACTGATATTGAGCGCTTTTAAATAAGTACCACGCTTATGTAATATGTAGACAATATAATATATATAACAAATTGCATACATATATATATATATATATATATATATATATTGATATTTATAAGTATATACGTACACTTTTCACACACACACACACACACACATATATATATATAAATATATATATATATATATATATATATATATAAAAGATTGCTGACCACACACACACACACACACACACACACACACACACACACACACACATATATATATATATATTCTATATGTGGTCAGCAATCTTTTATACATGTTTCCTTTAATGTGACAGACAATTAATATTGTAAATCTTTGTTCAATTTTTTCTAGTGTTCTAATAAATTTTTTCATCAAAATTATGAATTTTCACTTTTCCAGTCATCAATCAACGCCATTTTCTCACACCCAAAGTCATGCGATCAGAAATTTATTTGAACATTTTTTTTTAAATTAAAATGGAACTGTTTACGGGTCGTTAAAACGAAAACTGTTAATTGGAAGAATGATGAACAAGATTAAACCAATATTCCTATCTTTTTTCTTCTTTTTTTTTTTGCCAGAGGGGTGTTTCATTTTCTCACGCAGTCGTTAAAGTAACAAGTAGCTTTTAGAGTTGTTGACAGATAAGTAGTACATGACGAAATATTAAGGTAGGCCGTATATGACAAAATAATTGCGACTACATGCTCTGGATCCAAGTCAACCTTGGCCAATTATATATATATATATATATTAAAAAATTTACAAGACCGTGTGGCCATTTCGCTCGGTAAATAGGTAATTTTAATTACATTGCGTCCTTTGCTTGGATCAGTTTTAATATTTAATTTTTAACTATTAATATTAATAAGAACTCTTTGGGATTTCACCTTCAAGCCGCTCTCTTTTGGGTTTATAATATATATATATACGCAAACTTATCACTATACTCGTTTCGAAAAACCCTCCGCGTATATTCGTGGAAGGAAAAAATGGTTGTAAAAAAAGAAAGAGCTAAGCACATGAACATCAGCCAAAGAGATTTGGACCGAGCCAGCACGTAGCCCAAAGAAAAACCCGAGACGAGTAATCAATAACAATAAAGCACCCAAGACTTAAGCAGAGCAGAATAAGTAAATTAAACCTAGTGAGCCAACAAACCTACCAAGGTTTCACGTAAACTGATCTTCAGAGTTCCCTGAAGACATCAACATTGTCTGGAATTTTTTAATATGCTTCATGTTACAGAAGGATCTTTGTCATTTTTTTATTTTAATTTCCACACGCGATTGGCTAGTTTGGTACAATTTGAAGGCTCTCCAGCTTGAATGTAGACTTGTGATTATATCGACTGTTTTGTAAGTTTTCTTCAGTACATTCAATATATATTTTTCTCTGTCCATCTGTATCTAGTATTTCTAAATTATTTATGTATTGAGTACTTTTAAATACAACTATGTACTGGTTTAATTTAATTCTGACCCATAACTGGTTAATAATCACACACACACACACACACACACACACACACACACATGTGCACCAAATGAATTTGTAAATATTTAACAATTACCTATATTGCAGTTTCAACAATGAAAGAATGAAGAAAATTTAGGGTGATTCGGACGAGTTCATCTTTGCGTTCTTGCCTTGCACAATTTAGCAAGTAATAATAATCAAAGAACCAATCTATTTTCATTTAGAATCATCCACTTAGCAATAAATACTAAAAATAGTATGAAATACATAATTTCTTTTAAAAAAACTGGCCTAATAATTATGGCCTGTAGTGAACATAAGAAAAAATGTAGACAGACACGTTATTTCGTGGTAAATTGGAAGCATAGGCCTATTTCAGGCGAACCATCATCAGCTTCCGTCTTTAATGTACGGATTTTTCCGTCTTTACTTTACAGAAGATTTTACATTTTTTCGAATTCTTCTATATCTACACAGTATCATGCTTATATATATATATATATATATATATATATATATATATATATATATATATACTAGCATTATAGCCCGGCGTTGCTCGGGTGTAATGAAAATTTATATATATATATATATATATATATATTATCGATTTTCTGCACTATTGTATCAACTGCAACCTTGAAACTTCTGAATATCGTTTCTTATGTCTTTGTCTATGAGTGCATCAAATTTGATTAAAATCGGACCACTCCTTCTATAACCCGATTTTTACGATTATCGATTTTCGGTACTTATCGGGGGTACCTCGACACAAAACCTAGCTAAGAACACTCGCAGACGCTTATAGTACAACTGTGTAAGTTTTCAAGAAAATTGATTCAGCCGTTTCGGAGTCTATAGGTAACGGACACACACACACACACACACACAGACATACAGGCAGATAAACAGACACACACACAAACGTCTTGCCTTTTATATATATATATATATATATATATATATATATATATATATATATATATCGATTTTCTGCACTATTATATATATGATATGAGCAGAAAAAAATTCCTTAAGAGACGTGTAAAATCCTAAAAATCGGGTTATAGAAGAAGTGGTCCGATAATAATATCAACAAATAATCAATAATAAATAATGAATAAAAAGTTCATAAACTAACACTATAAATTAGCTATAAATAACCGCATACTGCTACCCATAATGCACCATTGACCAGCATGTATAAATAGTTGAGCTAAAATACAATACATATCGCTTAAAGATTGAACTTACGCATGAAATCGAATGTCACTTGAAGATTGCTCGGTATTGACCGCAATAAGCAAGCTTGTCACATAACTGAGCAAAGTCATGCCGACTTCGAAGTTTCGTGAAGGCTCCACTATGACTTTTTCTACTCTTGTCTCCCGGTATTATTCTTATGCTTCTATAAACCATTGTAACAACCATTACAATACTATATATATATATATATATATATATATATTGCTAGTTTAACTAGGTTAAAAGTCGGTTCAACGTGTTATGCGGGAATCTATCCTACATATCTATAAGTCTACTGTTCGTCCATGCTTAGAGTAATTGCTACCACATATGAACCGTTTGTCCTGCTATTTATCTCTAACCCCTCAAGAAGAGTCGGTAATATCTTCAGTCCTGATTTTGCGTCTCGTCTTCAGTCACTTTTCCACTGCTTCCTTTTTTTGTTTTTTTTTTAATCATATCACCCCGAGCAAGGCGGTAACGCCACTGATGTGCAGGGGGCTACGTAAGAGTGAAAAGATTGGAAAAAAAGAAAGCCGGAAACCACATCCTAAACAGGGAACAAGGGATGAGCCTCTACACCTGTACAATAGATGTGGGTGGGTGTGAACCGGGCGATAGTTTAGTCTATCTACACCAATACTTTTCATGGGAATTGTTCGGACGAGCTCTTCGTCATGTCAGTTTACAGTTGAGTTGGCTTGATGTAATAGCAATGATAAAAGTTTCTTTTATGCATTTTTCGCTTGTGGTGTTCCCTTCTGGCTATAGGTTTTTTAGCCAACTTTAATTTGAAAAAAAAAATGCCATGTCAATTGTTCTTCTTATGTTCTCACTCACTCTAATTCTTTCACACCCAGTAACCCGTTGTGTCTTAGTGGCTTTACTGCCTTGCATTGAGTGAACTCGATTACTGCTCCACGATAATGCGCAGCCACATGTTGCAAGAATGACGTTTCAAAAAGTCACAGACTTGGGATACGAGAGTTTACCATCCTCCATATTCTCCTGATCTTTCTCCCACTGGTTATCATTTTTAAGCACTTTTATCACATTTTTAAATGGTAAAACTTTTAGGTACAAACCAGAGGTAGAATCAGCTTTCAAAGATTTCCTTGCATCTAAGTCAATAACGTTTTTATCGACGAGGAATAAATAATCTCGTCGATTGATGGCAAGGGGGCATAAATAATCAAGGCTCATATTTTGACTAATTTCAACATGCTTACAGTTAATTTTTCAAGAATAAAATTATGTTTCTGAAACCGGTCATTATTTTTGTAACAACCAAATAAAATCATCCCTGACTTCAAGTAGAACTCGTACATACGATCTATCGCTAGAGAAGCTGAGAAAATTGTCAGTCTCCTCGCACCGCTCCATCAAGTACCTCACTTCTGCTATATTCTCTACCTTTACAAAAGCCAGATCAGGCTAAAATGAAGTACTGTTGCCATATATGGACAGGAGCTGCCAGGTTCTCACTTTCCAGATTCGAAAAAGACCAAAAGTGTTTCTGCGTCCTTGTCAGTCAGTTAAGTACCATACTTGATAAACGCTTGGGCGATCATGTCTCAAAAGAAACATGATGTACTGGGCAGAAGATTTTCCCACAGTAGGTTGCCATTACTTTCTACGGTAGACTGGTTGCCAGGCAAGGCTATAGAATCCAATTTGTCTTGCTATTTAACCCATAGCAGGAGGGAGATGAGATGGATTAATACCTTTTCCAAGGGGATTTACGTGTAAGTGAATACCACGAATTCAACTGGAATTCGAACTTGAATCTCCGGTTTTTCGTTCCAACCGATATCCACTGCTCCACAACGCACGTAAGCTACTGATCGTTTTTCACTTTGCAATTCCTTTCTTCTTACATCGCAAGTTTCACGCTGCTCAATCGCTATTTCCATGAAGAATGTTCAGATGGACTTCACTACTTAGTTCAACTACTCGTAACCTTCATAGCTAAGACCCGTCATGCAACGCACGCTCTGGCGAACCACCCTTTTTCCCTTTGTATTCTGCTGGTAAGTTCCACTCGAATAGCTTCTTCCCGCAAACAACTGCCGCGTGGAACCGACTCCCAATAGTATACTTGCTCGGTGACTACAATCTTAACCTATCCAGTTCTAAAGTTCACCGTTATTTTCCATACATATCCGTCAAGACTGTGTCTCTTAACTGTTACTGTGTGGAACCGACTTCCAGGAGGATACTTACCCGATAACTACAATCTTAACCTGTTTAACCATTATCTTCCGCACATCTAATCTAATCTAAACTTATTTATAAATGGAACTTTGTCCGTGTGTGTGTGTGTGTGTGTGTGTGTGTGTGTGTGTCTGTCTGTCTGTGTGTGTGTCCGTTACTAACAGACTCCGAAACGGCTGAACCGATTTTCTTTAAAATTTACACAGTTGTACTATAAGTGTCTGCGAGTGTTCTTAGCTAGGTTTTGTGTCGAGGTACCCCTGATAAATATCTAAAATGGATAATCGAAAAAATCGGGTTATAAAAGGAATGGTCCGATTTTAATCAAATTTGATACACCCATAAACAAAGACATAAGAAACGATATTCAGAAGTTTCAAGGTTGCAGTTCTTACAATAGTGCAGAAAATCGATAATATATATATATATATATATATATATATATATATATAAAAGGCAAGATGTTTGTGTGTGTGTGTGTGTGTGTGTGTGTGTGTGTGTGTGTGTGTGTGTGTGTGTGTATGTGTGTGTGTTTATCTGCCTGTATGTTCTTTATACAAATCCACAATTTTTATCCGATTCTCACCAAGCTTCACACAAATATTCTTTAGGCTGAGTCTGAGCTCCAGAACCATGGATTAGTTTTAAAGCTTTCATTACACCCGAGTAACGCCGGGCTATACTGCTAATATCTGTATAAGCCGTGCATCTTACTCTCTAACTGTCTGTCTCGAGTGGCCCTCGGACCTTGTACAGGGTGAACACCACTGTGAAGAAAATGAAGAAGAGACCTGAAGAAACAAACTGACGAATGGTAAGAATAGCATAGACAGAACATGTAAGAAATGCGGACGTTTTAAGGGAAAATAAAAAACAAACATAGATCTAATGAAACTTATGCTTACAATCAGAATGATAATTGAAATTTCAGGGACACATTATGAGGAAAAAGTACTTAGAAAATAAAACACTCACGGGTTATACAAACATATTGAAGACAAGAGAAATAGCTGCCGGTGGTGGTGGTGGTGGTGGTGGTGGCTGGGGACAAATAGTAACATATTTAATCGTTTTTGTGTGAATGGATGGCAGAATAGGTGCAAAGAGTAATGACCATCTTTTTCTTCTCCCAGCTGTGTTCCTCTAGGACGTCAGCAGTCATAGCTCTCCACAACTACTTTTGTAGCTCTTAGCAATGTTTGTAATTTTACTATTTCTTCCATTTCCTGTTCCCGGTTGTGTCATCCATTTACACGCTAGTTCCCTCTGCTCAGATTGCCTTCAATATCTCCTGTGGTTTTTAAATTCTCCAAGTCTTCTTTCATCATTAAGTGATCTAGAAATATCAGCTGTCTGTTTCTGATTCTAAGTATAAACATCGTTTTTTGTTTCAGTCAGCCAGTCATTTAAGTGCCATACGTGATACACGCTTCGACGATCATGTCTCTAAAGAGACATGACTGACTGTGCAGAAGATTATCCCGCAGTAGGTTGCCATTACTTTCTGCGGTAGACTGATTGCCAGCCAAGGCTATAGAAACCCTATCTGTGCTGTTATTTAATCCATAACTGGAGGGATGAGACGGAT
Source organism: Ascarosepion bandense (assembly GCA_037127315.1). Taxonomy (NCBI): domain Eukaryota; kingdom Metazoa; phylum Mollusca; class Cephalopoda; order Sepiida; family Sepiidae; genus Ascarosepion; species Ascarosepion bandense. The sequence continues at coordinate 1,178,300 of JBBBDQ010000976.1, read as the reverse complement.
TAATACTTTTCCCAAGAGTATTTGCGTGTAAGTAAATGCAGAGAATTCAACTGGAATTCGAACTCGACTCCCCGATGTCTCGTTCCGAGCCGATATCCACTGCACCACAACGTTTCACTTTTCCTTAAAAATATTTACTCACATGTTCAGTTCAAGGTATTTCCAGCATTGTTCTAAAAGACTATGTTACTGTTACCTCAAAGTCTCTTCTACGTCCATGTGGAGATTACCCAGCATTCTCTGCTATGTAAGAGGCTTGATATTACGTAACATTAGCACTCTTTTTGTTTTCTTTTTGTTTATAACGAAAATTTCTAGTTTCATAAAACTTTGCTTAGTTTTTACAAGGCATATTTCGCTGTTCCAATCCGTATTTCCGATTCTACTTACAAATGTCCCTTTGGTTTCAAAATCAAAAATTACTTCCAGCGAGGAGTACGAAATTGTGAAGAACCATGACACCTCCCACCTCGTTCTGAAAGAACTTGACCTATAAAAGAAGTAAAGTCGAGGACCCTTTTGTTTTTCTTTTTTAAAGATGTATTATATTTAACAGTATATGCCGCCTTATATGCGATATATCCACTCAGTGTGCGTATGTAATGTGAGACAGAAAGCACTTTGTTCAGTGTCAGTCAGTTGAGTGCCATAGTGATACACGCTTGGGCGATCATGTCTCGAAAGTGTCTGGGCAGAAGATTATCCCGCAGTAGGTTGCCATTTCTGCGGTAGACTGGTTGCCGACCAAGGCTATAGAACCCCAATTTGTCCTGCTATTTAACCCATAACTGGAAGGAAGAGATGGATTAATACCTTTCCCAAGGGTATTTGCGCGTAAGTGAATACAATGGATTCAACTGGAATTCGAACTCGGCTCCCCGGTTTCTCGTTCCGAGCCGATATCCACTGTACCACAACGCAGATCAGTGTACAAGTTCAGTGTACTCTTTCTGTATTCAGTCTCATCTATTTTTTTGTGTATAGAAAGCAAACCATTGTGGCGGTGCGTATGAGATCTCCCACCTTCACAAGTAAGACAGTAACACTCACAAGATGTCGCCGGTGGCGTTGGTATTTCTGATAATTGGAAGTGAAATCTTAGGTACATCTGTCAAATCGGCTCTTGTCGGATAAGATGTATAGGGTCTTTTTTTTTTCGAATTGTGAAGCCGTCTTTATAACAACAGTACGGGTCATTGGTCACACTCTGTCCGGAAGTAGTCTTTTGTTTGTTTATATTTTATTGTTATTATTAATGGACGTGGCGATAATAATGTATGTCTACGTGAGTGAGCGCAAGCGAGAGAAAGAAAGAGAGAGAGAGAGAGAGAGAGTATGTGTGTATGTATGTGTTTGCATGCGTGAGTGCGTCCATAAACTAGTATGCACTTGAGAGTTGCGTGTTCTAGAATTTATGGGAAAAGTCGCTTCTCATCTGATCCAGTTAAGTTTAAAAAAAAAAATTTAAATACCTAAGAAGTGTTCTAAGAGGAGATGGAAAGTGCGACACAGAGATCCGAAGGCGAATTGGCATGGCGAAGGACACGTTCCAGAAGCTGAGTAAAGTACTAACACACAGGAAAATTTCACTAGAAACAAAGAAAAGAGTGCTGGATTGTTATGTGATGTCAGTTCTTCAATACGGCAGTGAATGCTGGACAATATTATCGAAAATGAGGACAAAACTGGAAGCAGCGGAAATGTGGTTCTACAGAAGGATGCTGCGGATATCGTGGACTGAGCATGCAAGCAACGATGAGGTGTTGGAAAGAATGGCAACAAAAAGGAAATTAATACTGAGCATCAGGAAGAGACAAATGAAGTTCCTGGGACACGCAATGAGGAAGGAGAGCTTGGAGAACCTGATACTGACTGGCCAGATAGAAGGAAAGAGAGACAGAGGAAGGCAGTAGATAACATATTTGCAGGGCCTGATCAGGTGCATGACGAAACGGGGGTTGCCAGGAGTAACAGGAGCAAACATACTAACAGCCACAAGGGATAGGGAGACGTGGAGAACCATGATCGCCTACGTCCTGAAGGGACAGGGCACATAGAAGAAGAAGTTTTTTTTTCTTTCTTTCTTTCTTTGTTTTTTTTTTTTTGTTTTTTTTTGTATAACGAAAAATACCTTCCTAAAGTTAAGTAAAATACTAAGAAACGGGAAAATTCTGTTAAAAACAGAATAGAATGCTGAATTGCTATGGTTATATAAACCACCCACCTCTAGAGTAGTGGATGCTGGGTCTTATCCTCACAAGTGAAGAGACTTGAAGCAGCAGATATGTGGATCAATTGAAGGAAGCTGAGAATACCAAAGACAAAACATGTGCGTAACAAGGAAGTCTTAAGTGATATGGAAACAAAATGGGCGCTTATAATTAGAATGAGTAAGAGTCAGTTGACATTTCTAGAACACATAATGAGGAACTTATTTTATTTTTTAAAAAATCATTTCACCCCAAGCAAGGCATTTCACCGCCACTGTTGCGCAGGGGATAACATAGGGGAAAGTGATGAGAAAGAGTGGTTAGGGGGTTACATAGGGGAAAGTGATGTGAAAGAGTGGTTAGGGGGTTGCATAGGGGAAAGTGTTGTGAAAGAGTGGTTAGGGGGTTACATAGAGGAAAGTGATGTGAAAGAGTGGTTAGAGGGTTACATAGGGGAAGTGATTAGAAAGAGTGGTTAGGTATAGGAAATGTCAGAAGGAGGGTGGTAAGCGGGTAAGGATACCGAGGATGAGGGTTGCATGAGGGTTGCGTAAATGGGAAGAATGTTTGAGAGAATGGGTGCGAGTTAATGTGTTAGGAGGTGTCTATTGACCTTACATTTAAACTCCTGGAGATTGTAGCTGTCGGGGAAGCAAGTATACGAAAGGGAATTCCACAGGCGGGAAGTGCGAGAAAAGAAGCTGTTGGAGTAGAAATTGCGGTTACATCTTATCTGTTTCACTGTAAAAGGGTGGAACCTAGTTGCTAATCTAGTATCTCGTGCAAATCCATACCTAGGGGGCACCAGTGATCTAAGTTCATCGGAGTAGAAGCCGTGAAAGTATTTGTACTTATAAGAAGCAAGTAAAATGATGAGCACCCTCTAAAGCTCCAGCAAGTACCTGACACCTCATACTATCGTGTACCTTTATAAGAATCAGATCAGACCGAAAATGAAGTACTGTTGCCATATTACTGTTGCCCAATCCTCACTTTCCAGTTTTGATATATAATTCAAAGCGTATCCGAATTCTTGTTGGAGAATAATTATTTTCCACACTCTAACCTCTCTGTCTCTGTCTGTCTGTCTGTCTGTCTGTCTCTCTCTCTCTCTCTCTCACACACACACACACACACAGAGGCGGGATATGGCAAGCCACTCACTGCTCTATCGCTACTTCTATAGAAAGTGCTTAGACGAATTCTATTCCTCAGTTATGCCAGGTCTAACCTTCACGGTTAACACCCGCGTTGTCCCTTAAATAGTAGCAAACCACCCACGTTCCTTCCGTTTTCGGCGAGAAGTAAGTTCCACTCAAACAGCTTCTTCCCGGGAACAACTATTTTGTGGAACAGGCTTCCAAGTGAATGTTTCCCGATCACTACAATCTTAACGTATTTAAGCCTAGAGTTAACCGTTATTGTCCCCTCATCTTCGTATAAACTAACCCACTACCTTGAGTGACCCGGGTCTTGTACAGGTGAACCTTACTGTAAAAAACATAAAATAAAATAAATACAACTACAATGAAAAGTTCTCGGACTAACTATATTCCTTTGTTCTGCCAGATCTAACCTTTATGGGTAGGAACCGTTATGCCACATACATAGTAGCAAACTCCCACATCTTCTGACAAGAAGTAAGTTCCACTCAAACAGATTCTTCCTGTGAACAACTGTTCTGTGGAACAAACTCCCAAGAGGATGTTTCCCCAATCACTACAATCTTAACCTGCTCAAGTCTATTAACCGTTCAGTAAAAAGAGATTCCCAAATCGCCAAACTACAAGTCAGGTATACTGAAACCAACTAACAGAGATTTAAATACCTGGGAAGTGTTTTAACAGAAGACAGAAAGTGCGACACTGGGATCCAAAGGCGTATTAGCATGGCCAAGGATGTATTCCAAAGGTAGAGTATTGACAGACAGGAAGACTTAATTGTAAATAAAGAAAAAGTACTAAACTGTTATTTGATATCTGTCCTCCTATATAGCAGAGAATGCTGGAAAATCTCTTCGAAGACGAAGGAGAGACTCGAAGCAACAGAAATATGATTCTACAGTAGGATGTTGAGGATACTATGGACTAAACATGTGAGGACCATGCGAGTTTGTGGGAGGATGCAAACGAAAAGGAAACTTATACTTAGCATCAGGAAGAGACGGCTGTGGTTTTTTGAACACGTAACGAAGAAAGAGGGCTTGGATAATCTAATAATCATAGGGCGGATAGAGGGAAAGAGAGATAGGAGCAAGTGGAAGTCCATGATCGCCTGCGTCCTGAAAGGACATAGCACCCTACACGGAACTGTTATCCACCCCGACTACCCCTTAACATAACCCTCTACCACGAGTGCCTCCCATGCCTGTAGAAAGTGAACTTTGCTGTTACAAAAACATACAAGACAGCTGTCATAAAATGATATAGGTTGTCACAAAAGTGTGAAACTATGTAAAATGAATGTACTCTCTTTTATTTTGCTATTCATTCACAGTATGTCGTAGTGACAAGACGTGTCTTGTTTCGCCCGAGGGAACGTAATCCACAGGCATACCTTGTGTCGCATGTCGAACCACGTGTAATATAAACACACGACGCTATCTCCTGTTCAGAAAAACCTAATAATAATAATAATAATAATAATAATAATAATGCTTCTTGAAAATTCTTTTATCATGGATCGCTATAATTTCGTCTCTTTGTAATCCTTTATAAATTTTGTCTTTTTGTTATCTCTACTAAACCTTGATCGCTTATCTATTTAAAAAGTTTGCTAGGTATAATATACATTGATTTCCTCTGCCTCTCTAGCCTTCAATCGGTCCCGTGAGTATCAAATTTTCTAAGCCATCTTTCCTCAATATGTGCCCTAGAAATTTCTTGATGTTAAGTATAATTATCTTTTTATGTTCCCACCTCTTTTGAAAACTTCGTCGTTAATGAAACGTTCAGTATATATATATATATATATATATATATATATATATATATATATATACGTGTGTATATGTAAGTGTGTGTGTCTGTGTGTAAATATTCTCAGATGTAATCTGTAGAAAAGACAATATGAATAAAAAGAGACAAAGTACGGTTTTCCTCTTGTCTCTTTATTATTTACACACACACACACACATACACACACACATATTACGTTAAATTATTACGTTAAAACATGTGCAAACTACAAACTACTACAAAATTGCACATTTTGTTTCGACATTGAAAGAACAATGTCTCATCATTCTTTCAATGTCGAAATAAAATTTACAATTTTGTAGTAGTTTGTAGTTTACACATGTTCTAACGTAAAAATTAATAATAAATATTCATTGCTCTATTTTCTAATGAGCACTGTTTTAAATTTGTGTATTGAACGTTGCATTTATTTTCTTCGTTCTTATTCATTTGTATATATATATATATATATATATATATATATATATATATATCTTAAATGTTGTACAAACTAATGCGTTGGCTGTCCGCTGTAGTCATTTACTTTATTTTGAGTGCTCAATACATAGTAGAGCATTATATATGATAATATTTTTATTATAAGTTTATAATAAAAACATAGTGTTGACTGTGTGGCAGTAAACTAAGTCAACTACATATGTTTGATGTGCAGTGTATTTAAAAAAACAACTTTCCCGTCTTTGTCTCTTGTTCACTATTTTAACCTGAAAAATAACTTAAAGAAAATCCTGTAACTGCTTCACGATGACAACCAATAACTTTTCAGACGTGCTAAATGTTACATATGTACTATTCAATTTATTTCATCACTGGCATAAAAAACGTCTTGATCACAAGTCATTTCAAGTCTCTATACCTCTTTACACTTAAAATCAAATTTCTCCTATCCACATGACATGACTTTCTGTTGGTTCATTGAAACAAACCTTCCGAAAACCTCTCCACCTTAATTGTCTGAATTTAGTAAAAATTGTGTTGTTTCTAAGCTTCTATACATAATGATTCATAAGGGAAACAATATTTCACTGCCTGACGAGGTGCTAATAAATAATAATAGTACCGAAACACAACGGCTCTTGTGTTGCAGTAAACTATGTTTTATTGCCATATATATATATATATATATATATATATATATATATATATATATATATATATATATATATATACTAGCAGTATAGCTCGGCGTTGCACGGGTGTAATGAAAGCTTTAAAACTAATCCATGGTCCTGGAGCTCAGGCTCTTGGGATGTTGCCACGAAAGACTAAAAAGCAATAGTTGTTTCCAGTTAAAGCGAGACCGTAGACTGAAAGAAAAATGAATGGATATAAGTCAAATTTTGATTTCCTGATATCGATATCAAATAAGTTTTTTTCGTCGTAAACTGAATTTTGAAAGCTAAATAAGTCCTCTGGGTAAATGGTATCATGGCTGAGACTAAGAACTACAATTATACCTACTTAGAGCCAAACCCGAAGCAAAAACTAAAATAAAAGGGCTGAAAGAAAATACAGACATAAGGCAGATAAACACACACACACACACACACACACACACACACACACACACACACACATCTTGCTTTTAACGGTCAACACAGAAGACATAATCCTTTTATTATCAATAACCCCAACCAACCCCACACTAACAAGGAACCAAATATGGACAGCGAAAATTTCCATTCTTCTTCATTCCTTCTGAAGAGACATTGGAGAGCCAATGTTGAAACAACCATATGATTGTAGAGGACACATATATATAAAAAACATTATGTACATGTTTTAAAATATAATTTATGATATACATATATAAACGATTTTCTGCACTATTGTAAGAACTGCAACCTTGAAACTTCTGAATATCGTTTCTTATGTCTTTGTCTATGAGTGTATCAAATTTGATTAAAATCGGACCACTCCTTCTATAACCCGATTTTTTCGATTATCTATTTTCGATATTTATCGGGGGTATCTGGACAGAAAACCTAGCTAAGAACACTGGCAGACGCTTATAGTACAACTGTGTAAATTTTCAAGAAAATCGGTTCAGCCGTTTCGGAGTCTATAGGTAACGGGTACACACACACACACATACACACACAAAGTTCCGTTTATAAATAAGTTTAGATATATATGTACGCGTTTCCTTAAAACAGCTCAATCAATTGCAAGATCCAAATTACAGAGAACCAATATTACTTATGACTTTACACGTCTCTTAAGGAACTGTTTCTGCTCAAACCAATTTCATAAATAATAATATTGGGTATACTACTAAATGCCTATTAAGAAGGCTCATGTTACATTTCTCTCGCCATTGCTCAATTACGACCCATTTAAACACACACGGAAACATACGAAATTCCGTCTATAATATAATCGGCAAAAAATACGACTATAACAGCCTCATCCACATTAAAAAAAAAAATAAAATAAAATAAAATAACGGCTTAAAATAATGGAAGAATTAATAATAAAAAAAGAAAAAACTAATCTAAACTTATTTATAAATGAAACTTTGTCTGTGTGTGTGTGTCTGTGTGTGTGTGTATCCGTTACCCTTAGACTCCGAAATGGCTGAAACGATTTTCTTGAAAATTTACACAGTTGTACTATAAGCGTCTGCGAGTGTTCTTAGCTAGGTTTTGTGTTGAGATACCCCTCGATAAATAGCGAAAATCGATAATCAAAAAAATCGGGTTATAGAAGGAGTGGTCTGATTTTAATCAAATTTGATACACTCATAGACAAAGACATAAGAAACGATATTCAGATGTTTCAAGGTTGCAGTTCTTACAATAGTGCAGAAAATTTGATACCAGGAAATCAAAATTTGACTCACATCCATTGATTTTTCTTTCAGTCTACTGTTTCGCTTTAACTGGAAACAACTATTGCTTTTTAGTCTTTCGTGCCAACGTCCAAAGAGTATGAGCTCCAGGACCATGGATTAGTTTTAAAGCTTTCATTACACCCGAGCAACGCCCGGCTATACTGCTAGTAATTGCATAAAAAGCTTAATCGCAGTAGCTTGTCAGTCGTCTTCAATTAAACATGTATAAAAAATGAATTGCTTCCCAAATACACACACACACGCATATTTATATATATATATATATATATATATATATATATATATATATGTTAACCTATATTTGTGTAGCAACTTTCTTTTAAGCATGTTTCGTGGAAAACGACCGACTAGGAAGATTCTATTTTAAAATAGAAAGATGCTCGTTCGCAACACGTGAGGGCTTTGAAGAACGCTCCTTTTCACAACATAAATTACGTTGCATTGAAAACACTATTAAAGCAATAGCAACAACGGAAACATAACACTTTTGAGAATGGCCAGTGAAGTGGCTGAAAATGTTTGAAAAAATAATAATTGCGTAACATTGCGTAAATAAAAAATTAATCAAATTTTCTTTGTCGGTTGTTTTCAACGAAAGAAATCTATCTATCTATCTATCTATCTATCTATCTATCTATATATATATATATATATATATATATATATATATATATATATATCTGGACATAGGAAAATAAAACATTTCATTTTTATATAGATAGATAGATAGATAGATAGATAGATAGATAGATTTTTTCGTTTTAAACAACCGACAAAGAAAATTTGATTAATTTTCTATTTACGCACTGTTACGCAATTATATATATATATATATATATATATATATATATATATATATATAGGTATCTCTACTCATTTTTGATATCTAACTTTTGAATTGAAATTTTGAAAATTGGAAATTTTTGAGTAATCGGCACATTTGTAAACAAAAGTTTATTCTACTTTTTAAAAAATTTGCAAAAATAAAATTTACATCTGTGACACGCTATTTTTTAAATTAGCAAATTTAATGTTAAATTAATGTGATTTACAGAAATATTATTTATTTATAGCATGAAATTTGGAATAAAAGTATTTCTTAAACACAGAGTGTTGATCTTTCTAACCTTTCTGTGTGTTATTTAACATGTGATGACAGCCAGACAGATGGGAGATAAACTAAGTTCATGGCAACAAGAATTGAAAAAATTGTCTAAATTTTTCCTGTAAGGGGAAGAAACCGTGAAACAAATATTTGAAAAAAAAAATAATAGATGATTTACATTTCTCAATAAGTCCAGCGTTTAACTAAAAAACAATTTTCCCAACAGAATCCAATTTATTAGAAATTCATAAATTTACTTGGAAGTGGGCAATAAATGTAAAAAAATAAAGAAATATTTTATTAATTTTTTTAAAAAATATTAATTTAAAAAATAATGTCATTCATTTGTGAATAAGTCCTGATAGTTTTAGTAAAATCCGACAATTATTTGATTTTTGCAAGAAGTTTCAAATTAATGTGTTTGTAACCAGAAAAGCTAAGTTACATATTACATTATCCATTATAAATTTTTGTAACGATTTGGTTACCCGCTAACGAAAATCAAACGTGTTAGAAAGGATTAAAAAAAAATTTTAAAATTATTAAAAAATACTTTGATCTTTACTTTTAATAATAACAAACATTTTGATGGAACACCTTACTTTTTATTAAGTTTAGACTCTTTTTTTCTTCATACTATGTTGTTTTTCGCGATTTAGTGGCGGTACTTATATATATATATATATATATATATATATATATATATATATATATGTGTGTGTGTGTGTGTGTGTGTGTATGTGTGCGTGTGTGTGTGTGTGTGTGTGTGTTTTGTGGTGCAAAATTGGCATTACGGGAAATTTATCTCTGCCGGCAGAAGGATTTTGTAAAGTCTCTGAATTTGTTGGGGGATATTTTATTTTAACTGTCCCTTGCTAATTATTTCCACGTAAATTCCCCGAATTTTGTCATATATATATATATATATATATATATATATATATATATATATATAGGTATATTTATTTTATCGTGTTTCCCTCTTTTTTTTTGGTCTTCATTTTCGTCGTTACTGCTCGTTTTGCTTAATTCATTTTACAACGATTTTTCTCCTGATGAGATGTTGGACGAAAGGGCTTAGAGTCTAATAATAGATTCCTTGTTTGTAAAATAATATATATATATATATATATATATATATATATATATATATATATATATATCCTGTTGCGTTTTGTGTTTTTCAGATTTCTTTTCTTTCACTTTTTATTTACTGGGCGTAGAAATTATCCAAATAATTATAGTTTGATTTGTTTTGTTTTACGGCATATCTACCTAAACGGGTTATTTAATGCCGACAAGATTTTTACAATAGATTCGTATGACTACAATATGTATTCTTTGTCAGAAATCAGTTTCATTGACGTATTTTGTAAAAAGGATTTTTGTCAATAGTCTAGGTACCTCCGCTAAATCGCTGAAAAAATAGCATAGTATTAATAAAAAAAAGGCCCTAAACTTTATAAAAACGAACTTTTTTAATCAAAATCTTTATGTTATTATTAAGAGGAAGGATCAAAGTATTTTTTAATTATCTTTTAAAAAATTTTAATCCCTTGTATCACGTTCGAAATTTTTGTAAAAATCTTGTTTTGATTTTAGTTAGCGGGTAACTAATTACAATAGCAAACGTAATATTACATAACACAATTTTTTTTTCGGTGACAAACAAATTAATTTAGAAATTCTTGCAAAAATCAAATAATTGTCGGTATTTAATGAATCTTTCAGGACTTGTTCACAAATGAATTAAATGATTATTGAAATTATTATTTTGAAAAAACTTGGTAAAAGTATTTTTTTACATCTGTTACCCACCTCCATGTATATTGGATGAAATTCTAAGAAATTAAATCATGTTGGGAAAATTGGTTTTATTAGTCAAACACAGAACTGATTTGGAACTGTAAATCATCTATTATTTTTTTAAACATTTTGCTTTTATTTCCGAAAATCTGCTCCCAATAGTAAAAAAACATATACAACATTATTAAATTTGATAAGCTTTTAATTGCTTTAATAAAAAATATATATCAAGTACATTATAGTCTGAAAAAAAAACTTTTTGATTAATAATGAAATTTTTAAAAAATTGTTTTCAGTTTTTTAATTATAATAATTTATAAAGTTTCAAAAATATATTTTTAAAATACTTCAAAGATTTGTTGTCGTTAGTTAATAACTTATTAAGTGAAGATTAATTTTACTAATCGAAAATTGAAAAATTTAATTCAACTCATTGTGCTTTCGTATTTTAAAAATGATTCGTTATTTTTTTTGTGTGTATTTGAAGTTTTTTGTATGGTAATTTCTATGTGTACATTAAAAGGTCATGTGTTTCCGGGTTGCTTCCTCTTACAGGAAAAAATTGTACAATTATATCACTTGTGATCGCTATACACTTATTTTGTCTCTCATCAGTCAACCTGTTATCACATTTCAAATACGGAGGAAAGGTTAGAATGTTCTACTCTGTGTTTAAAAAATAGTTTTGTTCTAAATGTCATACTATAAATAAACAATAGTTGTGTAAATTAAATTAATTTAACGTTAAATTTGCTAATTTTCCAAAAATAATGTGTCACAAATTTGTATTTTTTTTAAACCGAGAATTAACTTTTGTTTACAAATGTGTCGATCACACAAAAATAACCGAAAAATTGACAGATAAAAAAAAATTGAAAATCAATATAAATTCCAATCAATATAATTTTTGTTTGAAACACATCAGAGTATTTTGCTTACTGGAAATAGTAAATTTAATCCTTTAGCTTTCGACTTAAAATTAAAATAAAAGTTTCAGAAAACTTTTTATTTTTATTTTTAAAAATTCAATTTAAAAGTAAATCTACCATCCGCCTGTGTATTGAATACTGCTGCCACATCTGGTCGGCTGCCCCTGCTATCCTCCTCGGGGTTCTTGACAAAATTCAACGGAGAATCTGCAATGGGATCGATACCGACTTAGCAGCTCGGCTGCAGTCGCTCTCACCGGCATGAGGTGGCTTCCCTGTGCCTCTTCTATAAATACTTTCATGGCTTCTGCTCCTATAAACTTAGATCACTGGTGCCCTAGGTATGAATTTACACGAGCTACTAGATTAGCAACTAGGTCCCACCCTTTTACAGTGAAACCGATAAAGTGTAACCGCAATTTCTACTCTAACAGCTTCTTTTCACACACTTCCCACCTGTGGAATTCCCGTCCATATACTTGCTTCTCCGACAGTTACAATCTCCAGGAATTTAAATGTAAGGTCAAAAGACATCTCCTATCTCACTAACTCGCATCAATTCTCACAAGCTCTTTTTCCATCTACTCCACCCACATCCTCGGTATCCTCATCCATCTATTACCCTCCTCCTGACATTTCTTATAACTAACCCCTCACTTTCCCCTATGTAACCCCCTGCGCATCAGTGGCAGTAGAATGCCTTGCTTGGAGTGAGATGATTAAAAGAAAAAGTTATCGAAAATGAGTCGAAGTACCTAGTCTAGTTTCATTGATGTATTCTTTTCAGATATACAGTTTGTAGAAATATTGCTTTTATTGGTTAGGTTTCGTTTATTTTTTTTTCGGCATATCAACATCAATCAGTTAGTTAATGTCAATTTTTAGGATAGGTTCATATAAATAGAATATGAATTCTTTCTAAGAAACATATTTGTAGATCAATTTTCATTGACATTTTCTTTTTTATTAAAAAAAATGTATTGCCGGGAATTTTTTTTTTTCAAAAATGCATTGATTGTTGGTATTTTATTTCAAAATGTATTGCTGTTAGTTTTACTATAAAAATCAATTTTTATGCTTTTATAATATATTGACCCAAGTTTGGGGGTTAATTATTTGCTGAACCCATTTTAACCCAGTGTCCTCATTTGAGGACAGCATAAAAAACTGTAAAACATAATGGATATAAATCATTATGTAAAACCATTATTATATATGTTATAGGTGGTGAGGACATTGAATCATCAGTAAAATTACCTTCCAAATATTGCCCGGTTGGAAGAAAAATTCTTGTGATTTGTAAATGAATTTAATGTACTAAAACCTGAGGACACTGGGTTAAAATGGGTTAAGCTGATTCCATAACAGGTCTACTACCACGGGTTAGGGTGTATCCGGGAACAATAGCAATTAAATTGTGGTTCCACGCTCCTGTAAATCTCCCAATCGTAGGCCTTCCTGTCATCCCCAGGACACGGACGTCATGATTTTATCATGATACCAAAGATGGCCAAATGTTTATATATATATATATATATATATATATATATATATATGTGTGTGTGTGTGTGTGTGTGTGTGTGTGTGTGTGTGTGTGTGTGTGTGTGTGTGTGTGCAGCAAGTATTCGTCGAAACAAGTTTGATGTAAAAGAACCGATAAGGTCTTTCTGATTAATTTTTATTGCATTTTTCCAATTTTCGAATAAGCTGTTGAAGTTTGGATAGTTTATCCACAATTTCCAGCACAATCCTCAACACCTTATTGAAAATTTGGAAAAATACAATAAAAAAAAAAATAAATAAACAGTCCGACATTGGTTCGTTTTAATTAAACTTGTTTATATATACTAGCAGTATAGCCCAGCGTTGATCGGGTGTAATGAAAGCTTTAAAACTAATCCATGGTCCTGGAGCTCAGACTATTTGGACAATTTTTGTCTATTTTCAACAGAAATTAAAGCTAAGATATGATGTTTAGAACGGTTCATGATTATCATAATAGACATTCATTGCCTGTTATATTAAACAATATGTGTTTAAATAAATAAATATAAATGTGTGTGTGTGTGTGTGTGTGTGTGTGTGTGTGTGTGTTCTATTAAAACGAACAGTGAATGTCTATTTTTTGTGAGTTTCTTCGTCTATCGAAATCATGTGTAAAGGAACTTGCTGAAATTAAAATAATAAAATATCAGTGAAGCGTTCCATATTTTTAAAGGATGTTCGTTGTGGTACAGTGGATATCGGCTCGGAACGAGAAACCGGGAAGCCGAGTTCGAATTCCAGTTGAATCCATTGTATTCATTTACGCGCAAATACCCTTGGGAAAGGTACTAATCCGTCTCTTCCTTCCAGTTATGGGTTAAATAACAGGACAGACTGGGTTCTATAGCCTTGGTCGGCAACCAGTCTACCGCAGAAAGTAATGGCAACCTACTGCGGGATAATCTTCTGCCCAGAGACATGATCGCCCAAGCGTGTATCACGTATGGCACTTAACTGACTGACTGACTTTCGACCATCATGGGCCTTTTTCAGCGAAGGAAGTTTAGAAACAGCCAATATGGAGTTTGGATTGTCAGTTTAAAAAAAAAACAACTGATTTATCCTAAATATGATGGGAATTAATAAATTCCCACCTTCTAAGAAAATTTAAAATGTACACCCAAATATTTGTGGTTGAGGTCAAATAAAAACTATTTTCAAGATTGAAAACTTATTTGAAGAAAAATGCTGACGCCAGCATGGGAAGGGGTGACCCCAAAAATAATCTAAATTGCAATGTCCGGGTCTCTGGAATATTTGACATTATGCTACATATATTTTGTTTTTAAATTTCGATATTCAACCAGGAAAGAGTATTTTATTTCAATTTTCTTGGTCTCTTCGCGCACTTTTTACAAAAACGTGATACGTGACAAAAAAAAGTCGTATACTCAGGGGTGTATTTATGGAAAGTGGCGCCCATGGCAAGGCACAAAAATGACGCCCCCATCTAAAGATCTTATACCCACCCAAAGTGCAAAGTAGACCTACTAGTTCTAAAATACAAATCAAGACCATTAATATTTATAATGAATTAATGGTACATCAATAAAACATATTTTTTTAATCATATCACCCCAAGCAAACTGATAATGCCACTAAAACGTAAATGTTACTGGGAATGGCAGGAAATGAGACGAGTTTAGTGAGTAGAACGGACAAAAAAAGAATAAGTTTCAGGAAGAGAGTAGATTGTGATTAAAGTTTCATTTAAATCTTTGAAGATTGTAAGTAGCAAGGAAGCAAGAATCCGAAGAGAGTTCCACCGCGAGAAGTGCAAGAAAAGAATTGAACTTACAGTTACATCTCGCTAGTTTAACAGTAAAATGGTGCGACATAGTTGCTCAGTTAATAGTACACTTAAGTTTATATGGTCGCAGTACCTAGGAGAAGAGGTCATTAGCACAACTGCCATGAAGATATTTATAGAAATGACAGAGAGATATTACGTTACGGAATTTGAAAATATGGCAAGTCAAGATCAATAACATTACAGACCCTTCTTTGGATTTTGTCAAGAATCACGAGATACATACTAGGGGTGTCAGACCAGATATGACAGCAGTTTTCAATGCACCGACAAATGATAGATTTATAAATATGGATTCTGACGAGAGACATTGTCTGGCACGATACATGAACCAACTTTCCTAGCTTTTTTGTTACATTTTATTTGAAGGGAATTTAAATTTTGACAATATAACGATGCCTCTCTGTGTGTGCTTGCGAATCAATGACATTAGCAGTAGAATTACAGCGAAGTACCCAAGCAGTGTCTACGGTTATATCGTGTTGAATACACCGGTTCCCATCCGATCACCGAAGTTAAGCAACATCGAGCCAGGTCAGTACTTAAATGGGTGACCATTTGGAAATACCAGGTGCTGTAAACGTAAGGACCAAGAATGGTTCACCGTCCTCCAGGCTTAGGGGTTGGGTGCAGGGCTTGCCCCTTAAAAAATAGTTTGTTACAGAAACAGCAACAAAAAGTTGCTGCCCTATGCACCATTGGGTGTGATGGATAAAATGAATGATGAATGGTGCCCCAAGCAGTGAAAATGAGATATTGCAAAACCTTAGTAATCTGTTACAGAGACCACAAGAAAAATAAAATTGACGCAGTGCGAGAAGCCATCAAATAAAGAAACAAACACACAAGGAGATCCCATGTCCAGCGTCAAGAAGAGAAAATTGAAATGGTCTGGTCATGACATATGCGCCAACAAACTTTCTCACTGCCATCCTACAAGAAAACCACCCTGGACAAAAGAAGATGGTGACTAAGACAAACATGGGCTGACAATGTCACTGAGTGACCTCGAAGATCATTCACAGAGACTCAGACATTAGCATGCAACTGAACTGGTAAGGTACTCAACTTTATAATGACCCTACGACCATACCTTGACATGGGAATGATAATGAGAAGAATAATGTTAACACAAGAATGTATTCTTTTCCAAAATTATAGCAATACAAGGACATGACCACAGACTAGAGAAAAACAAGGTTTTATTGTCCACTAGCAGTATAGCCCGGCGTTGCTCGGGTGTAATGAAAGCTTTAGATCTAATCCATGGTCTTGGAGCTCAGACTCTTTGGACGTTGGCATGAAAGACTAAAAAGCAATAGTTGTTTCCAGTTAAAGCGAAACAGTAGACTGAAAGAAAAATCAATGGATGTGAGTAAAATTTTGATTCCTTGGTATCGATATCAAATAAGTTTTTTTCGTCGTAAACTGAATTTTGAAGGCTAAATAAGTCCTCTGAGTAAATGGTATCATGGCTGAGACTAAGAACTACAATTATACCTACTTAGAGCCAAACCCGAAGCAAAAACTAAAATAAAAGGGCTGAAAAAAATACAGACATACAGGCAGATAAACAGACACACACACAAACATCTTGCCTTTTATATATATATATATATATATATATATATATATATATTATCAATTTTCTGCACTATTGTAAGAACTGCAACCTTGAAACTTCTGAATATCGTTTCTTATGTCTTTTTCTATGAGTGTATCAAATTTGATTAAAATCGAACCACTCCTTATATAACCCGATTTTTTCGATTATCGATTTTCGATATTTATCGGGGGTACCCCAACACAAAACCTTGCTAAGAACACTTGCAGAAGCTTATTGTACAACTGTGTAAATTTTCAAGAAAATCGGTTCAGCCGTTTCGGATTCTATAGGTAACGGACACACACACACAGACACACAGACAAAGTTCCATTCATGAATAAGTTTAGATTACATTTAATCATTTAATTGGGAAAATATGATATGTTGTAACCAAAGGAGATAAACTTTTTAAAACGTTATGAATTTGCGAAATCACTGTTTAACCTTTCATTAACACTATAATACTCCAAGACATGAAAAATATTTTTAATCTGTCAATTTTTTTAATAGTACCAAAAAGAAAATATATTTTAAGTTATTTCCCAAGTAGTGAAAGAAAACAAACGGAAGCTAAGAACTGAGGAAGGCGCCGATTAGACCTGAAACGGCACCCTCTTGCTTTTACTGATCTAACTTTATCAATCACAACTACTCAACATCGAACCGTTCGCTTGCAACATTCCACATCGACAGGTTCCTGGGTATGACAATAAACTGCATCCGGTAGCAAGGCCTCTGATTGGGAGTTTGTGAGGAGCATGGAATCACCTCTTAATTGCTGTTGTTCTCAGGTCAACCTTGACCCGCGGTGGTAGCACCTGTTAAAGTCCCAGCTATGGGCAAATAATTTATTCTCAAATTAGGGTCAAAATATTTAAAGTATAAAAATAGACTTTTATAGTAAAAATCCCAGAAATACATTTTTGAAGGAAAAAATATTACCAGCAATATATCTGACTCTCAACAAAACCCACTTTATAAAAATACGTCAACAAAAAGTAATCTACAAGTTTATTGCTTACAAAGAATATATGTTCTATTCATACAAATCCATTGTAAAAATCTTGTCAGCATTAAATGACCCATTGAGGTCGATATGCCGTAAAACAAACCAAACCAAACCAAACCACATCGACAGTTGTCCAATTTTGTGCACGTGACCTTGTAGATACGCAACTACCAATATTTATATATAAGTTAATTCTGTCGCCTTAACCTGGGCGCGATTAGTAAAAAGAAAAACTAAATCAAATTTCAATATAGAAATTATTTATCTACAGGCTATACAACCAGGTGGGCAAGTTGTGTCATAGTAAATGACTCGAAACGAGAAATCGGGGAACCAAGTTTGAATTCTTGTCTAGTTTTTTTTATATATACTTTCGACAAAAGCACCCTTGGAAAAAGTATGAAACCATATCTTCTGTTATATGTGGGTTAACTATGATAGCAGACTAGGCTCTACAGCTGTGATTGGCAACTAGTAAAGAAGATTGATTCCTTTTCTACAGCTTATCAAACATTTGCAAGCCAGAAAATATTTTTAGATTGTAAAAACTTTTTTGAGATAATAGTGATCAGTCAGTTAAGTGCCGTATGTGATACACGCCTAGGTGATCATGTCTAGGAGATGACATGACTGACTGAGCAGAATATTATCCCGCAGTAGGTTGCCATTGCTTTCTCTGGTAGACTGGTTGCAAACCAAGGCTATAGAACCCAATCTGTCCTGCTATTTAACCCAAAGCTGGAGGGAGACGGATTAATACCCTTTCCAAGGGTATTTGCGGGTAAGTGAATGCAACGAATTCGACTGGAATTCGAACTTGGCTCTCCGATTTCTCTTTCCAAGCCGATATCGACTGCTCCACAACGCACACCCAGTGCGTTTTAGTGATACAATTCATTAACTCATCGCTGGTGATAGGGAAAAGATGTGGCATTGGCGCGTAAGTGAATATAATCAACCAAGCTGGAATTAGAACTCGGTTCTCTGATGAACAATTCCAAGCAATTATGCATTACACCACCTGCACATTCAAGCTTACAATACTGGGTTACCCAAGCAGTCACCGTGAAGAAGAACCACTCCAAATCCCAAACCCTATGTCGCCTTGGCAAACCACACAGAGACATGGAAAAGACTATGGAGTTCACAATTAGCAGGAGTACGAGTTTGTAGAACATGATATCGACTACAATCGATAAGCTAGATCATAACCAGATGTTTGTCTTTGAAAAGTTGATTAAACTGTATAAAAATCTGATATGATCAGCAATATTATTGGTCCCTACCTTGTATCTCGACTTCAGTCACTTTCTTATTGCTGTTGTTTCCCTATGCCTTTTCTATAAATACTTTCATGGTAATCGTCCGGATAAGCTCTTGGCCCTGGTAACTACACCTTATGAATTTAAGCGCAGTACTAGATTGGCAACAAGGTCTCATTAATTTACAATTAACTTGACTAAATGTAATCGTAAGTTCTATGCAATCAGTTTCTTTTCTGGCACTTTTCGCTTGTGGAAATCTCTTCTACATGCCCTCCAACGTCTGGACACTGGATCATGTGAAATTTTATTGTCCAGAAAATTAAACATGTTTAATTACAATATCCATATACTGGATCAGGCGAAATTTCAATGTTCAGGAAATTAAACATGTTTAATTCCAAAGTCTGGACACTGGATCAGGCGAAATTTCATTGTCCAAAAAATTAAACATGTTTGATTACAACGTTCGGACACTGGATCATGCGAAATTCCAATGTTCAGGAAATTAAACATGTCTAATTCCAATGTCTGGACACTGGATCAGGCGAAATTTCATGGTCCAGGAAATTAAACATATTTAATTTCAACGTCTGGACAGTGAATCATGCGAAATTCTAATGTCCGTGCAAAGAAACGTGTTTAATTCAACCCCCGGGCCCAGGAACATGCGAAATTTCAACGTCTGGGCACTGAGGTTTTATTTTGTCTTATTTTTATTTTTTATCTTTTTTTTTTTTTTGTTTTTTTTGTTTGTTTTTTTTAACTCACGTACGTGTTTAGTCCTTGCAACAAAGAAAAATTCGTATTTTTTTTTTACCAGTATCAGAACAGCATGCAACGGATCTAAGTTGGAAAGAATTTCTGACAATTTCTTTATAATCCAAGTGTTAATGTTACTTTCGGTTTGGTTTGTAAGTTACTCAAAAATACATCCGTGTGTGATAAATATTGAACATACACACAGACATATGGAAGCTCGAACGCACCCACACATGCGGTTGTGCAGATACAAACATGTAAATATATAGCTATACGCAAGCATATTCTTCTACCTACACATTTCTCTCTGAATGTCTGTGATGAGTAAGTATACGGGTTTGCTCTGTTCCTTGAGGACATGTGCTTGGAATTATTAAAAGACGCATAAGTCAAGGAAAAAGAGTTTTACCTGAGAAAAAAATTGCATGAACGATCTTTTTGGGGCATCTACTTAATGGATTTGCCGATAGCATTGATGACTACTTCAATAGGAGGTCTTGGACGCTTACATGTCCGAATCAGATGATCTTTATTGTGTTCATAGTGTTCATTCTGGTAGAATTTAAGAGATTTTATACTGTTATGAAGGCGTTGATTGATTACGCCCTATACGTAGTAGTCCAACAGATTCAGGTCTGGAGAGCTTACCATATTTCCGTTGTGCTGTGATCGTGGATATTGAAACTAATCCGCTCTTGGATGGTCTTGACCATATGAGACGGCACAGTTTTGCTCGTAGGTATGAAGACTTCCTACGTTCACGCACTCCGTCCAAGGATTCACGACTTTCCAGCAACCCCTTATAGTCAACATCATTGACTCAAACCCCGAGGAAAGAAGTGAAGGGCCACGACATCTCCCTTGTTGCTCACGTCTAGCAACAAGAGATCAAGCAATCATATTGGCTGGAAACGTTGTGTATATGTCAGTTGGAATGTCTTTAGGTTCTTTGAATAACTACCTGTGCAGATTTCCAGCCGGGTAAGGATGATCATCTCTCTATTGCGCCTCTGTCCTCAGTTGGGTATCTATCCGAGGACAGATATGCTTAAAAGAAAAATAAATAATGAGAAGTATCCGGTCCCGGGGGAAAGATGCCTGACGCTGAATCACTCCATTGTACTAGAGGGATGGATCGGTGGTCGCCATCGAGGCCAATGCAACCGACAGTTGCGGGGACAGGACAAGTTTTGGCCCTGGACCAAGCGTATGTGTTTGGGTTCCCAACACTAAACTCGGCCTTGTGTCACATTGCGTCTTAATGAGAAGACGAGGTAAATTTTCATCCATTGCTTCATCTTTCTCATCAGAGAAAAACGAAAACATTCCAGGCTTTTGATGTTTCATCTTGCTTAACAAGTGCTTTGTGCAGACATAAATGAGCCTCTCCGCATCCCATATGACTTGCATCAAAGGTTCTCACGGACAACTATTCCGACAGAGCGCCTTAAAACTTTGAGCTACTTAGCAATGGCATTAATTGACTTTATGGAATTCTTGTCGATGCCAAATAAAGGTGGGGGATACCTAATCAAGCAGGTACAAAAATTAAAATACCTGGGAAGTGTGCTAACCGAAGACGGAAAGTGTGACACAGAGATCCGAAGGCGAATTGTCATGGTGAAGGATGCGTTCCAGAAGCTGAGTAAAGTATTAAGAGACAGGAAACTTTCACTAGAAACAAAGAAGAAAGTACTGGAATGCTATGTGTTGTCAGTTCTTCAATATGGCAGTGAATGCTGAGCAATATCATCAAAGATGAAGGAGAAACTTGAAGCAACTGAAATGTGGTTCTACAAAAGGATGCTGCGAATATCATGGATCGAGCATGTGAGCAATGATGAGGTCTTAGAAATAATGGAAACAAAAAGGAAATTAATACTGAGCATCAGGAAGAGACAGCTGAAGTTCCTGGGACGTGCAATGAGGAAGTGGGGCTTGAAGAACCTGATACTAACAGGCCAGATAGAGGGGAAAAGAGACAGGGGAAAGTAGCGGATAACATATTTGAAGGACCTAATCAGGTGTATGATGGAACGAGGGTTGCATGGTGTTACAGAAGAAAGTGTGCTAATAGAAAGCCATGATCGCCTACGTCCTGAAAGGACAAGGCACATAGAAGAAGAAGTCCATATTTTTCCGCACCTCTCATACAAATCTGGGTCTTCTGATGTTATTAGAATCCACAGCAAGCGTATGCAATAGGTTGCCATTGCTTTCTGTGGTAGGCTGGTTACCAGCTAAGGCTATAGAACCCAATCTGTCCTATTATTTAACCCAAAATTGGAGGGAAGAGACGGATTAATACCTTCCCCAAGGATATTTGTGCGTAAGTGAATGCAAGGAATTCAAGTGGAATTCAAATTCGGCTCCTCGATTTGTCGTTCTGAGTCGATATCCACTGCACCACAACGCACATCCGACGCTCTGCCTTTAAAACAAAGATTACAGCTTACCTTTTCATTTACTGAGTTAGCTTCATGTTTATCATCCCTTATTTGAAAAGAAATGATAAACAGAACCTTTTTTTTATAATCATATCTCCCCAAGCAAGGCATTAAACTGCCACTGTTATGCAGGGCGTTACATAGGACGAAAGTTATGAGAAGGAGTGTACAAAGGGTATCAGGAAGCGGGTAAGAGAAGGATGAGAATACTGAAGAAATGAAATAAGAACATGGGAGAGAGAGAGGATGCAAGTTAGTGAGATATGAGATGACTATTGACTTTACATTTAAATTCTTGGAGATTGTAGCTGTCGGGGAAGCAAGTAAACGGAAGGGAATTCCACAAGCGGGAAGTGTGAGAAAAGAAGCTGATGGAGTAGAATTTGCGTTTACATCTTATTGGTTTTACAGTAAAAAGGGTTGGATCTAGTTGCTAATCTTGTGGCTCGAGTAAATTCGTATATAGAGGCACCAGTGAGCTAAGTTCATCGGAGCAGAAGCCGCGAAAATACTTGTAGAAGAGACACAGGGAAGCCACACTCCACCGGTGAGAAAGTGACTGTATCCGAGCTGCAAAGTCGGGATCGATCACATTGCAGATTCTCCGTTAAATTTTGTCAAAGGCCCTAGGTAGATAGCAGGAGCACCCGACCAGATATGGCAGCAGTATTCAATGCACGGGTGGATGGTAGCTTTATATATGTGCAGGATTGTTTTCAAAACTTCCTGGCCCTGCATAAAGAACCGACCTTCTTAGCAGCGGATTTTTTCTATATAAAAAAAGTCAGATCTATTAAAAGACATTCGTTGAAAGAACTATCATTTACATTATTGACATTTGGACTAATGTCACTATAATTGATATTATCATTATAGAGTTTCGGCTGTTGTGCATATCGGCTTTCTTCAGGTGTCTTTTGCCCCGGATTACTTTCAGGAACCTTCGAACTGAGGTAGATTGTTAGCGTTCAAAGACACTGAGAAAGTACAAAGATCGCAAAGGCGTTGTGATAATAACAACAGACATGAGGTCATTAGTTCGACTGTTTATATTTTAAATAAACTAGAGACGTACACGCAAAGACAACAACAGCTTTTAGAAAGTACTTTGGCCAAAAGTGAAGAATGCTATGTTATTTTCAAAGTTCAAAGACTAAAATACTGATTTTTTTTTATTTGACATTTTTCTTTCTTGTTTAGGTTTTCTTAGAATAACCATGTTCATTATTCAACATATTTTATCTATTATCATAATCTTTATTTCCACTATTTATATTCGGAATATTGTCCTCCTTTTTTTTTGTTTTTTTTTTTGTTAGCACAACGTTTCGGCTGTTGCTCTCTCTGGTATTCATCAGGTGTATATTAGTCTACGAGACAATAACCTAGTGGATTAAAGCATAGGTTCGTAAACTTGCTGTCATAATAATTATGAGTTCAATCCCTGGTACATGCGCTGTGTAATTGGACTCAGTGGAAACAGGCGATAAATAACTGATCGGTACTAAAAATAAGAACTAGACGAGATATTCTTACACATAGGCAGCGAGATGAGAACAGTTTACCCTCGTAGATTGAATAAAGGGTTTAGTTCAAAATTCCCTGTAGGTTACCCATATCAATATGCACCTGACGAAGACCGGAGGGCATAACGGACGAAACGCTGTGATAAACAACAGCAAAGATGAGGACGACAGCCCAAATATAAATAGTGTAAATAATGATAATTTCCCAGACGTTCAGACAGAAATTATCATAATCTGTGACGTCAGTGAGGTGCAGAGATTTGATGACGCCCGGAGCCAGCGCCTTGATTGTATGCCTCTAAGACCCAAGTAGTGGAGGAGAGGGGGCTATAGGGACTAATACTGAGAAATGTGAAACACAAAAATATTTTGAATATGTAAAAACAGATGAAACATCAAATAAACACTTTATTAAATTTCTATTTCATTCCTTGATTGAATGCCCTTCCGATATAGATGACCAGGGCAGTCGCACCCATGTAACCCCACTTCTGCACGTTATTGTGTGTCGTCATGTGGCTGAAGTGGTTCATCATCTCACATCCCATAACCTATTCTCTGACAAACAGTATGGCTTCCGCTTCGCCAGATCTACCGCTGATATGCGAACGAACATCACCGAGTACATATACCAAGCTCTTGAGAAGAACGAAGAACGCAAGCTACACGGTTATGGTATAAGTGGACGTTTCTTCGATTTAATCCAGTTGTTCCGATAAAATCGCGTATTAAAAATCGTATTGAACGGGCATGATTCCAGATCCTATTATACGAATGCAGTTGTCCCTTAAGGCTCTATCCTAGGTCCTACGCTCTTCCTAATCTTCATCAATGATTTTTCTTATGCATTCAATTCCCAATTAGGCATATATCCACACTCCACCCACGTATTTTGAACAGGTGAAGAGGCTCATCCCTTGTTTCCTGTTTAGGATGTGGTTCCCGGCTTTCCCTTTTCCAATCATTTTACTCTTAAGTAGCCCCATGCGCCTCAGTGGCGTCACCGCCTTGCTTGGGGCGATATGATTAAAAAAAAAAAAATATGTAGATGACACCACCATTTACCCCCGTCTCAATAAGAAATCTGCCAAGGCTGCCAAAGTAAAACCTCGCAGAAGCTCTGTAGTAGACCAGTGTAAGAAATAGCTCATAAATGTTAATGCTTCCAAAATAAAGCTGCTCTTCTTTTATCACCATAGAGAATTTTTTCGACCTTTTTCAGAATGGATCACGCTGGTCTTCCAGAAAGTAATACTCTTCGTCTCCTCGGTTTCACTCTCTCAGCCGATCTCAAGTGTAACGACTACAACTAACCAATAGCTACGACTACTGCTAGGAAGTTTGTGTCACTGTGTCGGGCTAGGAATTTTTTTTTCGTCAGAATCCATCTTGCACCTATACAAATCTACCATTCGTCCGGGCATTGAATATTGTTAACATATCTGGTCAGGTGCTTCTGTTATTCATCTCGGGTTCTCGAGAAAATCCAAAGAAGGATCTGCAATGTAATCGATGCCGATTTGGTGGCTCGACTTCAATCACTTTCTCACCGACAGAATGTGGCTTCCCTCTGTCTTTTCTACAAATATCTTCATGGCTTCTACTCTGACGCGCTTAAATCCCGTCTACACGAATTTATTCGAGCTACTAGATTGGTAATCTGGTGTCACCCTTTTTAAAATCAAAAGTCAAATGTAACTGTCACTTCTACTCTAACAGTTTCTTTTTTCGCATTTCCCGCCTATGTAACTCTCTTCTGTATACTTACTTTCCTGATGGCTCAGTCAGTTAAGTGCCATACGTGATACACGCTTTGGGCGATCATGTCTCGAAGATTATTCTACAGTAGGTTGCCATTGCTTTCTGCGGTAGACTGGTTGCCAGCGAAGGCTATAGAACCCAATTTGATGGTTACAATCTCCAAAGATTTTAGTGCAACGTCAATTGGCATCTTATATATCCGTCATCCCCAGCTCTCTCTCATACTTTCTCCAACACACCCTGTATCGTGTTCTTCTTTTTTGTCCGCTCTCCTCTCATGTAACCCCCTGCGCACCAGTGATAGTAATGCCTTTGCTTGGGGCGCGGGGAGTGGTATGAAACGATTATATATATTAATAAAAAAACACTTTTCAACTTTAATGTTTTCTGAAATTTTGAGATGAAAATTTCTCAGATTTCCATGTGTTATTCGAACTATTTCGTTTACGTTTTTTTTTTTTTTTTTTTTTTCTGAAATGAAATGTTTTTATTATTCTATATTTTATTTCGGAATACTGGGTCCATCTTTGTTAATTTGTGAATTACTCAGATGAAATGTTTTTTCAGTTCCAGCGAGTACTACCCCCGAATCACCCGACCAGGGAAAACTGATTGTGGGGCCAGGCAGTATTCTGTGACTTTTGCTATCTTATCAATATTTGGGGTTTTTTTTTCTACCTACATCATTTATATACGTCACAAATTAAACTAAGCACAACTGACTAAAAGATAAAAAAAATTGCAGATTTTGACGTCATTCTGGGTTCTTATTTTTCTTTTTTTATTCAAATCCTTGAATTTGTTTTGCTCATACTTAGCCTAGAAAAAAAGCTATTCACTATTTTTTATCCATTATGTAGAATTTAAAATTATTTAACATTTTTAACAAGATCTCTTACTCTATTTGATGTTAAAAACTGCTACAAAATACTGTCGATTTATTTAAGCTGGAATGATGACATGTCTGTAATAATTTGTATTTTTAAATACATTGTATTTATTCAAAATTTTCCTAGTTGAACTGTTCACCTCGCATATGATCTATTTTATTATTGTAGACAATCAGGTAACAATAAAAGTTGTATTTTATATAAAAATAAAAATTGAGATGAATTAGAAAGGGGGACCAGTATCATAGATTCGGGGAATCCCCTACCTCGAGACTAGACCTGGTGCCATTAGGGTGACTCTATAATCGGTTTTATTAGCAACAAAAATAAAGATTATAATCACGCTCACATTAGTGTGAAAATTTCGTTGAAATTTGGGTAGATGGTCTCTTCCCTAAAAAAAAAAAAAAAAAAAAAAAAAAAAAAAAAAAATCATAGCTTCGTGAATACTGTAAACGTAAAATTTGAATTTCATGGAAATTAAGTAGCTATTTTTAAACAATCCCATTTTGGAACGGTAGTCGTGTGCTTTTTTTTATTCAAATCAATCTTTCTTTTTCTTCTTTTTTTCTTCTAGTCATTGCACTCAATGTCACAAGTTTCGAGGAAGAAAATTATAAAATAAAAATAGTCCATGTTCTCTAATCTTTTTAGTTGTTACTGCCGCGTTGCATTTGAAAAAAGTCAATTAGTCGAACTTTTTGTTACAATATTTTTTCTCAAAATGTACCTGGTTCTTAACTTTCATTATCATTATTTTTAACTGAACAGAAAGAAAGTAAGAGTTCATAAGCTTTTTGTTAAAAGAATAAAAAATAAAAAAACACAATCACCGAAAAATTCTGGATTTTTAATGTGTCCAACTAGAGAGTGTTCTGTCTCGAGGAGAATAAAGAACGTCGTTAGAAAAAGACTAAAAGTTTCAATACCCTAAATTAATACGGGCAACATACCCACCAAGTTGTTGACAGTGAAGGCGAGACAAGTCACTAAGGTAACATTAACGTTAACAATAACATTTCTTTTCTTGAGTTAATCTTAAGAAAGTTTTAAAAATTTCTGTGAAAAGAAGACTCGATTTCTTTTCATTACTGGAATTAAATCCTTGAATATTTTCTTTCTTTCTTTTTTTTTAATGCGATTGATTGAACCTGAAACAAGTGATTTTTCGTCGTTATGTGTAACTACAAAAAAGGTGAAAAATATATTCGTCGTGTTTCTCTATTGATCATCGCCCTACCGTTTTTCTTTTAAGTTTTTTTTTTTAAGCACAAATTGAGACATTGGGAGGAAAAAAGAAGAAAAACACTCTCGGGAACTAAACAAAAAATCGTTTAAATTAAAAATGTTTGCTTATATTTTTTAATTTATCAGTATTCCTTGCAAATTTTGCAAAAGTTTTTAAATGAATTTAGCTACTGTTTTTTCAAAGTCTCCCATAATCTTTCAACAAGTAAAAAAATAAACTTTATTTAATACCGGTTTAACCTGCACGCGAAACCCGACTACCACATCGGAACTATTTTTATCAAGGCTGAAAAATTGGAAAATATAGCGTGGGTTTTACAATCTTTGCAAACATACGAATATACTGGTATTGTAAAGTATGAACTAGAAAAAAAAAACTGACTTAAAAAATTCCACCCTCACCACTACAACCACTAAAAAACCCATTCAGATATTTTTATAAAAATGAATGAAGTGTAGACAAACTCACAAACTAAAGCAAGAGGTGTAACCCACAAACTTTTTTAAAATTTTCATCAATGACAGTTGACAATGCTATGCTACCTCTTTCTTTCTTTTTCTTTTTATTCGAGTTTTCAATTTCAGTTAAATACGTCTAGAATTTTACATTCATTTAAAAATAAAAATTTATTGCTTTTTTTAAATTTTTTTTTTTTTTACTTGTCGCATGTCGTGGAAAAATATTTTCGTTATGAAAGTGTCTATGAAAGTCAAAATAAGATTAAAAAAATATACAGTAAAAACCTTTTTTCTTCTCTTGTTCTTTTTATGATGTTTATTCGGAGTGATGTAGCCGTTAAGTTTTTACGTCGTAAGACGTTCATCTTTCAGTTCATTGTGGGTTCGATCCTTATTCGGTGACTTGTGCCTATACTTAATAAAAATGTGATCAGCTTCCTAATTTTTCGGATCCTAGTTGGTTTTCTTGTTAAAATCAAACGAGAGAATATTTATTTGTCTATATATTTCTGAGATTTTAACACTATTAGTGTTGTCCTCATATTCGTTACCACCATTTACAATATACTTTTATTCGGACTGTTATCCTCATAATTTGTTGCTATATTCACGACGTTTCGGCCGTTTTACGTTTCGGCCTTCTTCAAGCAAGTGATTGGCATTTCGAACTCTACTGTAGCCAGATATTTTGAACTCACAACTCTTTGGGTCAAGTCACTGGATTCAACCAACGCTTTTTTTATCCACTGAGCCATGTGTCCTAGCCCAGTGGATAAAAAGCGTTGGATAGTTGAGTTAAAGGAGGATAACTGATAGTGAGACATCAGGAAGAGGCACGGCACGTAGAACTAGAACAAGCTACCCTTGTGGACGAAGTAAACGGTTCATTTCAAAATTTCAATCTCCTGAAAAAGGCCGGAGCGTGCAATGGCCGAAACATCGTGAATATGAAACGAAGACTAGAACAGTCCGAACAATGTAAGTTTTTACTTTTACACTCGTTTGTTTTTTACTGTAAAAAATCGAGAGAAAATAAATATTTCAACAACACCTTAAAGAAAAGAAATAATATTTGGCAAAAATCTAATCTAGTGTACAAAATACGCAGTTACTGTGATTAAAGCAGTTTTTGACTTCGTCTTTCTTTAAGTTATTATTTTCTTTATAATAAAATGTCTCTTCCCCCACTCCGATAACTACAATCTTAACCTCTTCAAGTCTAGAGTTAACCCAAACCGTTACCTTTCAGTTCCTCACAAACTACAATTGTTGTTTCCTCTTACGCTCATATATCAAGTAACCCGCTACATTGAGTGGATCTTAGGGTTTATATTGGGTGAACAGGAGTTTTAAAAAATTAAATAAAATTTATCATCTTTTTTAATGCCGCATTCACTATTTGTTTACGGGGAGAAAAACTTTTAACTTTATTGTCCTTTTTAGTTACACACACACACACATACACATCTTTTAGCAAGCAAGCTGAATCATTTTAGCCACTTTAAATTTAAGAGTTAAATTTGGGAATATATGTGATATACATTCGATAATCACACACGTGCGTACGCTCACGCACACAATAGGTCCAATCATTTTACAGTATCTACACATACCTACAAATAGGAGACCTTGCTGTGCAGAAATGAATAGTGAGCAAGTGGTGGATTTCACCTTCATTGGTCCTCAATCGCTCCCTGAAATTGTGGTCTTGTGCCATAACTAAACTACCCTTAAATAATTTTTGACACTTAGTCTATTAGTTATAAATTAAAATGCTCACCCACAAATACGCATCTATACAAACACGCACGATATGTTGCTGTGGGTGAAATCGGATCTTGCAATCTTACTAATAGTAATTTGTAAGTGTTTTTGATCCTCACTGCGTGTTCCAGGCGGATGTCCTTGTACCAGACAGATTAGCTTAATTTGAAAAAAGAAATATCTCTCTTTCATACACACGCACAGACACATCCGAAGACGTGTATATGTTGGTGCGTGCATGTATGAAAGGAAAACATGGTTACAATCAGCACTTTTCAAATTAAAAGTTTTAAATTGCAATAATTTCATTTGAAATAAAATAAACGAAGCAATAAACAAAAAATATATTAAAGTTAAAGCCCTAGCATTTTTTTCGACTTTGGAATCATTCAAATGTTTCTAAATTTTCCTTTTCGAAGTTTCATTTATTGAGTTTTTGTTGAGTATATTGACCTTTTGTGGAAAAAAAAAGTATTGGTAATTAATTTACGTCTGCCCACGGCAAATTATTGTTAATTTTTTAAACTATATATTTACTTTCTTTCTTTCTTTTTTTGTATTAATCTTTTTGTAATCTACACAGTAAATAAACATTTATGATAAACAACAAACAAAAAATATTCTCTGAACTTTTCACATATTTAATTACAATACATTTTTCTTTTTTACGACGGTCACCTGCAGACAATTTGTGGGACTAAAAATGATTTCAGAACTTTTGCAAGATTTTTGTATATAAAAAAAGATAATGAAACAAGTAAATGATATATTTTTAATTTTTAATTTATTTATTCAACTACACTGTGTAAAATCGTTTTGTCATTAAAAGGGCGACATGATGATAGCTATTTCCAGAGAATTATTCCGAGGATTTTTAGTTTTTTGTTTTTCATTTTTTTGTTCTTGTTCTTTCTTTTTGTATTCTTCATTATTTGACTTTTTATTGTCTTTTTATTTTTGCAAATTTTGAAAGTTTTTTTTTTTTTTTTTTCAAATATAAATGAAACAAGACGCTATAAATAAATAATATAAAAAATCAGCAGGAAGGGAAAATAATAAAAATTCTGTTGGAGAATTGAGAATACTTTGTTGGCACTTAGTCACTTGAATGACAACGAAATAAAACTTTTGAAAACCAAACCCCCAGCAGTGTAAAAACTCAAGTGAATAAATAATCCGTTGCTATAGCAGAAAAAAAGGAATGATGTTAAAACAAAAACAGATTTCATAATTTTAAACTACTCTCTAGTCTTGCACAATTTTTAAATCGAGTTATTCCAACCTTTAGACGCATTTTTCTGTGATGAAATAAGTAGAAAAACGCGGAAACACAGCTGAGTAAAAAAAAATGATGAAATAAACAAAAAATGGGATATAAAAGTTGTTTGTAATTTTATGACTCAAACAAAACTAAAAAAAAATTATTATTTTGATGATTTATAATTTAATTAAATTCTTAATATATAATTAGACAGCCGAGTGATGACTCTACAGTACAGAGTGTATTTATTGTACACATACACACACACATTACCAGGGAAAGCAAAGGTTATTCAAAATCTAACCAAAATAAACACACACACACACACACACTAAATAATTTCGGATATTAAAAAATATGATAAAATGACCAAAAACAGTCGGAATTTTAATTTATTATTTTCTTTTTCTTTTCTCTTGGCCGGGCGATCCAGGAACTAGTCGGCATTTTTTTTTTAATTGTTTGAATTTTATACTTTAATGCTCATGGGGAAAGTGCTAAAAGAGTGCAGCAGTCCTTTTGTATATCAACAATGTGGTCAGTGACCAACACTGTTGTTAGTGTTGTACAACTGTACAGGTCCGTTGTCAAGGTTGGAGGTCAAACACCGTCACCTCACTCCATTAAATTCATTTGCCCCTTATTTTAAAAATAATGTGGTGAACTAATTTCAGTGTGAAAAATTCTTACTTGCGACTTTTCTAACTTAGACTAAAAACCACCCCACCACATTAAAATTCACTGACAAATATGTGTATGCGCGTGTATATATGTAAAAATCTGGTCTTCAATATAAACTTTTGGTTTATGTGTGTGTGTGCGTGTCTATGTAAGTTAATGTGGGCGCCAATAAAGTTTTGACGTTCAGTATACACACACAATAATAATATACATAGTTTTAGTATACATCAAATGTGTGTGTATGTATATATATATATATATATATGTATATATATATATATATATATATATATGTCGGCGCTAATGTGTAAACTTTTGGCGTCCAGATTAATACGCACAACTTTATGATTTCAAACTGAATTATACAGCCAATCAGATTTTTTGTGCTTAGAAATATTTAATTTACTTTACTTTCAAACAATAAACAATAAACAAACATTGATACAATCCAATACATGCATTCATACGTGTTTATGTGTGTGAGTGTGCCATATGTTTAAGTGCGTA
Organism: Ascarosepion bandense; assembly: GCA_037127315.1. Taxonomy (NCBI): domain Eukaryota; kingdom Metazoa; phylum Mollusca; class Cephalopoda; order Sepiida; family Sepiidae; genus Ascarosepion; species Ascarosepion bandense. The sequence goes on along the minus strand of JBBBDQ010000976.1, from coordinate 1,145,880 downwards.
CATCATAAGCATGCGTGTATTTTAAAAGAATATATATATACACACTTAAAAACTCTATCTTACAAGCGCACTACTTTTTTAAAAATATAATTCTTTCGCCTCTTTGCCTCGCTTCTTCATTTTCCTTATCCATTTCTTCCGCGTTTGTTGAATGTATTCATACGCGCACTGCGCACCGTATAAAGTAACGCATCAACATTTTTGCCAGTCATTGGTTCACCGATGTAAGATTCGTTCACATCATCGACGAACGGTCTGTACGCCGTCTATCTTACCCGGTGACTCTATGAATTGGCTTTTATTTGCTTTGACGTGTTAGAGTATAATCAGCAAGATTCCGGGCAAAAACAGAAGTGAGAACGGTTGTGGAGCTTTTGTTCAGGTGAGATCGCCACTTAAATTTCTATTCGATTAATAATAATAATAATACCAACAACAATACACAGAAAGAAAAAAAAATGATTTCTGTACTGCAGCTGAAATTGGGGTTCAGTTTGTAACTCTCTCTGCGTTTCAAATTGAACCCCCACTTAGCGGCCATAAAATGAATCCGCTTGTATTTTCATTTTCATTCATATTAAATTTGACGCGATTATTTTTATGTTCATATGAATCGTGTAGATAATTTTACTGTTTCTGTTGTTAGCAGTTCTTAAAATATCAAAATTAAATTAATTCTGAGAATTAAACGGCGTTAAAAATAATATTAATTAAAAAAAATGGTTTCTTTTGTGATTGTCGACCATTTCTGATATTGCGTGAAAAATGCAGACAATTTAATTTGGTATATTTTTTGTCTTTAAAATGTAAATATTATTTAATCTTGTTATTAAATTGGCTTGGGGCATAATACAATGAATTTAAATACATACATATTACAATTTGGATAAAAAATGATAGATAAAATATTGTTTCTCACATTTTTAATGGCATGACCTTTTCTAATGTCTAGTGTAAAAACCAGAGAGATGACTGACTGATAGTGATAAATAATCAGCCTTTTTTGTCGGAATTATTAAAAATAAAAATAAAAAAAAATTTAGTATTTAATATTTCATTTTTTTTTTTTTTTTTTTTGTTAATTAAAATAGGGTAGATTAAAAAATATTGCTAATTTGAATTTTAGTGATTAACGCTAATTAACACTATGCATTGATGCAAATAATATTTTTCGTTTGCTTTTTTTATATTATGACTGAAATTCTTTATAATTAAGTTGTTTTTTTGTTTTTTTTTACCACGAAATAAAAAAATTACGATTTTATTCTCACCTGATTCTTTCTGATCATTGAAAATTTATTTTTAGCACATTTTAAATATCAGATAAAAAATAATTCTTAAAATTAAAAATGACTAATTATAAAATGTTTTTACATTAAAATTGACTTCGAAATAATTTTTTTAATTCTTCTCCTAAAGAAAAAATAAATAAAAAAGATCACATTTAAAAAAAAAAAAAAAGTTACCCTCAAAAAAGAAAAAAAAACTACTTAAGAATAAGATAAATTATTTTAACCAACCTACCTACGTATTACTTACTAAACAGCGTAGAAGACTTTGATGTAGTGGGGGAAAAGGTGAAGTTGCTTTGAATGTGCTCTCACTTTCCTTAAGGCTATATATAGACATCTACTTATTACTTACAACTATACATACATCATCATCTACTATAACAGTTCTCCCTTGTTACAGTCTAAAAAAAACAAAAATAGGTAAATAATGATAGCTTACTCCCAGGTAAAACGTAAATTAAAATTTGTACATAAATCCTTATGTGTAACGTACACAACATATTCATTACTACACGATTCACAATTGATTACAGTCGTCTATCTTGTAGTAAAAATCTGTCTGCCTTTTACTTTGATCTTGACTTAGTAATTTACTTACTTAGAATAACAATAATTTAATTTACTCGTTTGCATTCAACATCATCATGTCTAAAGGGGTCAGACCTTTTGCTCATAAAAGATGTCAGTCCTTTTTAGTCATCTCACGTTCAAGCCCAACTGCATGTTTCTTTTTTTTTTTTTTTTTTTTTTTTTTTTTAACACGTTTACATCCACTGGAGATAATCCATATTTTTAACAATTCCTCCTTACTCGCCAAAAATATAGACTTTGACGTTATTATTGTATTTTATTTTTATTTTTTTGTCTGTGGATCGTGTCCGGCGGCATGTACAGAATTTTTTGGCACTTTTTTTTTATGATCATTTGATTGTATTTGTAAGAATAAAAAATAAAACCTTAACTACGGTTTTTTTTTAAATTCTTTCTAACCGGGCTATGACTAATTCTGTTATAAATCTACTTTTTTGTGGCTGGCTGTGAAAGTGCCGACTGAAATATGAGATTAAACAATAGGATGATTCATGCCACTATCATTGTGTAGTACGATACATACACGTATTTTTACTGTTTTATTTTTTTTCTTTTTCTCCCCCCCCCCCCTCATCAAAAAGACAAATTTTGAACTTTCACCTTTTGTCCAGCCGATCGGATATTCTTTTTCATTTTTTTTATTTTACAATACAATAAAGAATTTTATTGATTGGTTCTAAAATGAACAGCACTCATTGACATTTAAGTGTAGTGTAAAATCTTTCGATTTTTGGTAATGATCATCCCATAAATTTTAAAAGTATATCAAATTTGTCCGGTTAAATCGATTTTGAAATTGTATTAAAAAAATATGTATTGAGGAACAACAACCACTTCCATTTTTTGCAGAAATCTATTTTCAAATTGACGCCAGTAATGAGTTTTTTTTTGTTTGTTTTTTTTTAAGAATTATTAGTTTTATTACTGTTTCTTACAAAAATCGATTCTTAAGGTGTTTTTCTTGTGAAATTTTGAAGAAAAACTTCAATATAAAACAATTCTTCACTGAGGAAACAAGTTTAGTCAGGTAACTCTTAGTTTTAAGAAGTTTCACAGGTACATACATGCCACTGGCTGGATAGATGTTCTCGTCAAAAGAATGTAGGTAAAAATAGAAAATGTTATTTTGTTAATGTTTTGTATCGAAAAAGGAATAGAATTCAGTTTTTTTTTTCTACTAAAAGTAAAACAAAAAAAATGGTTTGTTTTATTTGGAATCTGTATTTCACTTTAATTAAAACTAGTTCTTGCTATAAACAACTATTGTAAAGAATTTATTTAAAAATACCAAACATTTTTCTTAGTTGAATAGTTTTAATATTTTTTCCTGGTCATTTCGTTGGGGGGGGAAATCGATTTAAAAAAAAAAAAGATAATTAACTCTTCAAAAGTCGATGACAGTAAAATGATTGTCGTTCCTGTTCAATACAATATATTGGACACGTGAACAAATACAACTGCCCCATAAATTTCCTTTACTGCAGCCTAATTAACTTTATTTCTTCTGTAACGTAAAAAAAATTTGTCAAGCTTGAACAATAGTAAAAAAAATTAATGGTTGTAAAAAATCGCCAGGTAAAAAAAAAAATGGTGTATGGACAGCAAACCTCAATCAATTGATTTTCTAGTTTTGTTGAAGTAATGCGTTTTTTTTTTCACTCGCTGTTTGTTAAACCAAGCTTATTTTCTTTTTCTTTTCTTTTTCCACAAATCCCTTTGACTCCTACAGGAGTACAATGACGTTGTTGTAAATGTAAATGTTGGTATTTTAATAGATAAAATTGTCATTTTTATATAATTAATTTCCTCTCTAACATTACTCTCTGCCTCGATAGCATAAGTAATTAACTCATTGGTAATTAGGTTACTTAAATTTCATTCCTGTCTTCACCAGATCACGTTTTTTCTTTTATCATTCTCTCTCTCACACACGCACACACACTCATTGTTTTTGTCTCAAATAACCTTAAGGATTTTAACATTTCTTGACCTTAAGGTGGTGATCACTAGATACTGTGACTATTATTGGATTTTTATTTTAATACACGTTAATTAGCTATTGTTTTTCTAAACAAAAAAAAATATACACTTGGCAGTTATGACAATGCTAGCGCAGATCCGTTGGCCTCGTGGAAACTAAATCAAAATTCCTTTAGTTTTGTTTTTTTTTTAATCTTAAACACAAACTTATTTTCTGCTTCTCTGATAAGTTTCTCTCTGAAGAACATTCACCAATAATTATCTTTCAGTCGAGGATTTCGATTTCTAGATACAGTACTACGTACTGTGTAACCTTTGGCTTCTTTGCCATTGTACAAAAACCCTTCATTTATTTAAATGTATTTATCATGAGTTTGACCTCATTATTTCTTTTACTACGTATCATACATCTGCTAGTCGAAAGCTCAAGAAGATCTAAGCTTTTTTTTTTTTTCCTCTCCTTTTATAGTCGCGTCTTTGTCGTTCTTTATGAATGGGACTCTGGGTTTTACAGCTTCGCAAACTTCTCAATGGAAGTGAGATTTGAAACGGGTCACAGAAAAAAACTTGGGAGAGGCGGTGTAGTGTGGTACGAATAGATAAGAGTGAACCATGCCCTTCCCTTCATCTAATGTGTACTTTTAGCACGTCCCCAGGGTGTATTGTATTTGTATTGTACGCAGCTATCTGGTTGGAAAAATGAGCCATCACTTTTGTCTACACGCTCTGTGTGGTAAAATGAAGCCTTATATTGGGACGGGGGGCCGCTTGCAGATGGTCCATTCGTTGAATGAATGAAAACTTCTGTAAGTGTTGCTTTGACCTGAAAATACTCGTCCAAAAGTGCAAAGAACTTTGGTTATTTGTTTAAAAATTGGCCAAAAGATCTTTAGCATCTCTTTTGAAATGTTATCTTCAACATTCAGCCAGCAAACAGTCTTGCTAAGGCAGCGTGCCTAAAACCAAAAACCTTAACATAACTTTTGATAAAAATAGAAAATGAATCATTTTCTTTGGAAGAACTAACTACAGGAACTGTTGTCCGTACTGTGGATGAGGTTTTCGTTTTTAGTAACTCAGAAGGTATGGAATCTGATGAGTTTAGACAAAAATGCCACAGTTGTCTGTTTTCGAAGCGAGTATAGTCGGAGGCCGAATTTGGCTTTTTGAATTGAACCTCTGAAACCATTTCATTTCGTCCTCTTGAAAACTTTATTTTTAAAATGTCTCTATTTTTCCTTTAATTACCAACTTCTGTTTAAATATTTTCGCAATTATTTTAAAATTTAACTTAATCTTATTTCACTTAAAGTTGTTGGGTTCTGTCCATTTTGAAACTCAACATTCCTTTTACTTGAAAAGGTCAATATTTTTCCCTAATTGAAAATAATTTGATTTTTAAAGTGAATGAACTATCATCTTATTTTTTATTTTAATGAAAAACTGTTCCCTTAACTGTATTTTAACAATAACATTTAGCCTTGTAAGTTTTTTATTTTGATTTTATCAAATTTCTATAATTTCAATTTAAAATCCTGTAAAAAAAAAAAAAAAAAAAAATTTCTCTCTCTCTCTCCTTTTTAATGCCAACTACTCGGTTGCATTTAACACAGCTTTAAAATACATTGATACACGCGACAATGGCCCGGGAACAGCTTGCTTGTCATTACTTGATGATAGTGTTGGTTACTGATGATGACGAAGGACAACAACCTTCCGTTTCAACATCTGTGTGGGCGGTATCGTAGGATAAAGATTTGTCCTATATATGAATCTGTGTATCCATTCTCTTTCCTCGCCTTTACCCTAAGGCTCCTTTTGCTTGCATTATAACGACCCTTATCGAAATCTCTTTGGTGTCTGTCTCCTCCTTTCATTGTTGTATGTAGGTTGCCCGACTGGAAACTATATAGAAACCACCAGAGTTTGATCATACAGCAGGTGTCCATATTTTTTTTCTCGCTTCCCTAAGCGTTCCCTCATGTGATCCAGTGCGTGTAATGTAGAAGTTCTTTACGATCTTTGGTTCATTTTGGGGGCACAGAAAAACACCAATCATTGAGGGGGGAGCTTTTTTTTTTTTCTCCTCCCTCTCGTATCCTTAACTTTAACAGAATGGTCGCGTCACCAGGCGAAATTTTGATGCATAGCGATTTAAGTGTATTGCATGAACACACGACCGCAAGTATAGAGAACCTAGTGAGGATCTGATTCGCTACTCGTAATTGATCTTGTTCGCTGGACAAGCGTGCTAACCATTACGCCATGTCGAAGGTTCCAAAGCTTATATCCGGCTGTTTTGAAATAACTTTGTTTAATTTTTTTTTTTTTTTTTTTTTTTTCCTGGTGAAGAAAGCACAACAAAACAATTTCTTTCATCGAAACTGTAGGACTTAGTTAATTTGTCGTTGCCTCTTCTGTTAATTCTCTTAATTCATTGTTCTACTGTCTGATCTAAAAGTCTACTTTTAATCGTACATTGTCATAGCTTCAGGTGTACTCAGACTTGGTACGTGCTTCAGCTAGTCTGTTTGCCCGCCTACTTTTGTTTTTTCTTCATTGACTTGCATAGATAAAACGGGATGTGTGGAGAAGAGTACCAAGGCGAATATAATTAATCTACTCTACTTTCTTGTTTTATGCTTTTTATACTTTTTGCTTTTGACCCCATTCGGTGCTTTTTTAAAATCTGGAATGAACCTTCTAATCTTATCCTCTCTCTAATTTTGAGAAGAACCATTGTTGGCGATGTTTTTAATACAACAAAAAGACTTATTGAAGTCCTCATTCTTTCTTTGAACTTAGCTACCTCCACTTTTCACTATACCTAAAAATTAATTTTAAAACATTAATTTTTATAAATGAAGATTTTATTTTAGTTTTAATCTAAAACTAAACAATTGAATTTACTATTTCCATCAAGCAAAATAGTGTAATTTTTCAAACAAATTATATTGATTGGAATGGATTTTTTTTCCTATAATAGCTGATTAGCACCCTTTTGAGATGTCTTCATTGCAATGTAATTTCCTTTTATTAAAAATTCTTCCAAAAATAAAATATACTTTTCTGGAACTTCATTTGAGGGATATTAGTTGATTTAAAGAATAATTAATCTGATTTGAAACAAGTCTTATTTACTTAAGTAAAAAAAAAAAAATAGAAAAACATTTTAAAATTAATAGTAGTGATTTACATATCATTCAACACCCAACAAGCCACTTGTCAGGCATAGATAAGCTATTTATGTTTATTGCTGTCTACAGTGACTTTCTGTTAAAACATAATTTAAGAAAATTATGGATGAATGCATTTTTATATAATTTCTAAGTACTTAGTAATTTTACAAATGTTGGAAATATTCTCTAATCTAATTTTAAGAATGTTGATTAAATTTACTATAGTCATGACTTACATTTCTGAATGTTATGTATGGTCATCCATACTTTCAAAATGGGCACATTTTGTACGCATTAAAAAAATCTAAAATTATTTTAAAAATCTTACTGTGTGGTGATTTGTATTTAGCCTTTCAATTTTGGATTATTGAATATATTCTTTATTTAATAACTTAATGACAAAATGCAGATGTTTTGAGGAATTTTATATTTTTAAAACTAAATTATTATAATTTAAGAAAATAAAACAATGCTTGTAAAACTTAATTCATTGCAAAATGTTTTTTCAGACACTGTTTTTAATATATATTCTTTTATAAAAGCAATTTAAAAGCTTATCTAATTAATGTCAAAGTTTTACTGCATTTTTATTTTACTATTTGGATTAAATTTCAAAAAAGTGGCAACAGTTGAGCTGGGGGATTTACATTCTTCAAGGACTTTTGTGTTTTAAGGAGAATTTTGAAATTGATGATTTTTTTTTTATTTTTTATTTTTTATTTTTTATTTATACCAGAAACAAAGGTGCTAAAATTTCCATAGTCATCTCTGGTTCCACTAGAATAACAAACATTTTGAAAATAACATTGTGTGTGTGTGAAAAAGTGGCACTATTGATAATGAATCTAGAAACCTATTTCAGTTTTCATTGATTTATTTTCAATAAATTGTACAAATTTTTTATTTCATGCTCTCAGATTCAGCTCATTGGTATAGTTAGTTTCAAATCGATGACACTTGGCCATAAATTCTTGTCAAAAAGACCTAATTTAAAATCCAATTCCAAAAAAATCTGTTTATGACAGTTTGTTGTACTTGTATTTTTAAATGTGGGTATTTTTAAGCTATGGCCAAAGACAACACAACAATGACCTATTTTTAAATAGGTACAGCATACAAACTATATCATTACAATTCATTCACCTTGATTGAGCATTTTATTAATTTAGCTTTTGATTTCACTTGAATGTTTCGGGGGTTTTTTTTTTTTTTTTTTTTTTTTTTTTTTAATTTTATTTCATTTTATTTTTTTTCTGATCTAAATTACAAGCCTTTTGGCACATAATTTAAAAGAAAATGGTGTAGTTGGTGATTTGTGTACAAAAATCTATCAGCCAGTTCAATTCTACCAAGACTTTGTAACAGGTGATATAGTTTCATTTTAGCCTTTTTTCTTTTTCCTTGTATAAATAACATTACTTTAAAGGCCATATGTGTATACTTATAAAATTCACTCTGTACAGACAGCGTAGAAAAATTTTTTTTTTTCATATTATCTGTGCAGTGAAGTGAATTCAATTCTTACTGAGTACTCTTTACTTCTGCAGTACTAAGTCAAAATTGGTAAATATTGGACAGGTGAAACACATTGGTAGTCCTTCAAAATGAATTATGGTGGGGGCAATTATTCAATTTGCTCCCTGGTAAATTATGCAACATTGTGCACTATATGCCACTTTTTTTCTCTCTCCATAAATTTACTAATATGTAAATAAGGAATAGTAATCATTTCCAGTGCAAGCATGAAAGATTTCCCCACCCTAGATAGTCTTATTCCTTTGCAAATCACCTAATTTTCTAAAGTCTATCACACATTTTAGGGACAACTTCAATCAACACCTCTCTCTGCATACAGGCATAAGGAATCAGATTTTTGGATGGTAGTTTCAGACGATATTTTTTCTCAGTATCTATTCATCAGTGTCATAAGCATATTAAACAAGTGCAGAAAATATAAGCAGCTGGTGGCTGAATAAGCCTAGACTGACTCTTGATTTATTTATAGCTGCTACTGCATCTTTATGATGTTGGCCTTCTGTAGTTGATATCAGCAGCCATCTGTAGCTCTAAAAAAATGGCATGTCTGTAAAGACATCTTTAGAAATGGTAGCTATAGCAAAGGTCCAATGAAAACTGTTGCAGATCCTAAACAACAAGGACCACTTTCCACCTAAGATATACAGGTAGTTGTCACAATGTTAAAGTAAGATGTGTGTGGGTGGTGCAGTGGATATTGGCTCAGAATGAGAATTTGGAGAGCAGTTTGAATTCCAGTTGAATTTATTGCATTCACTTACCCCCAAATGTACTTGGGAAAGGTATTAATGTTGCTTCTCCCTTCAGTTATGGGTTAAATAGGGCAGATTAGGTTCTATAGCCTTGGTTGGCAACTGGTCTACTGCAGAAAATAATGATAAAAATCTGCCCACTCAGTCATGTCTTTTGAGACATGATCGCCCAAACCTGTATCATGTATGACACTTAACTGACTGACCTCATAGTCTCTCCCAAATTAAAGACTGTGTTCCACTCAGGCCAATTGTTAACTGTGAAGGCTATGTGCCACCCTATGGGTCACTTCTTTGTGTCTATGCATGACCCATTAATAGGAAAGTCCTCATCATATGTCTGTAACGCTATCCACTTCATGGAAGTAATCAAACATGCTCCCATCCAATCAAATAGTGAGCCTGGACATGGTGATTTTGTTTACTATGTTATCAATAGAGGAGGCACTAGTTAGGGACAGACTGGCCTTGACTGCATTTGTATACCAATAAATGACCTGATGGAGATGCTGACTTCTTGTATGCAAACACACTTTGGAATGTGAGCAAACATATTGACAAAATGAAGATGTAGCAATGTGCCCACCATTATTACCAACAATGGCTAACATGGAATACTATTTACATTATTCAGACTATTGTCCTCAGCTTTGTTGGTAGTTTTGGTGCTAGAACCTGAAGAGGGCCAGAGCATACAACAGCCTAAACATCTTGGAAATGGCAACAAAGAAAAGGAAAATCGTCTGAATAATGTAAATAGTGTAAATATCTCAGAAATATTGACAAATATATACACAGAAATGCTTTGAAGAAAAGGCATTAGAATCCATGTTCCCAAAGCTAACTATATAGCTGAGATACATAGATGATAACTTCATACTCTGACCACACCAGGGAGCGGTTCAGCTGTTACTCAATAAGATCATTGATACAGTTCACAATGGAGAGATAAAACAGCAAACTAGCATTCTTGGATATACTAATATCTCAAAGAGAGCGTGGATTCAAGGCATCTGTATATTGCAAGCCAACATTCAATTGGCAATATCTCAACTCTCACCACTGTCCATCTTGCACATATACAAATCAACCATCCATCTGTGCATGGAATACTCCTATCATATATGGTCAGGCGACCCTGCTGTTCATCTCAGTGTTCTCGACAGGCTCCAAAGGAGAATCAGTAATGTGACAGGTAAAACTTGGCGGTTCGACTCTAGCCATTTTCTCACAGACGGGATGTGGCTTACTTTTGTTTGTTTTATAAATATTTTCATGGCTTCCGCTCCGACAAACTTAAGTCACTGTTGCCTCTGCCACATGAGTTTGCTCGTGCAACCAGACTGGCAAATGGGTCCCACCCATTCACAGTTCGATTAACCAAATGCAGCCGACAATTCTACTCCAGCAGCTTCTCTTGCACTTTCTGCCTGTGGAACTCTTTTGTATTCTTGCTTTCCTGACAGCTACAACCTCCAGGAATTTAAATGCAATGTCAATAGCCATCTCTTAACCACTTGACTCCAGTTCTTTCTACATCACCCTGTATATCTTTTTCTTTCTCTCTACCTTTGCAACTGTCATCACACCTGTATTTCCATCCTTCTCCTGCTCCCTTCTCTGACACCCCCTGCAACTGGTTCACCTTTCTCTTTACTTTCCTCCTATCTAATCTTTTTCTCTTATGTAACCCCCTGCACATCAGTGGTGTTACTGCCTTGCTTGGGGTGAAACAATTAAAAAAAAAATACCCACACAGTGTAAAGAAACAGATTGTCTGCCTACAACATTGAGCAAAAGTCATAAGTGACAGCCTAGAGACATGAACAAAAAATAGTTAGTATAAGTAGTAACATAACTACCCTGGGTACAAACTGGGATAGAAGAGGGAAAGATAACAACACTTTGAAAACAAGCTTGGGTTGCCTATCCTATGTCAAGGGCTTACTGGAAAAAATACAAAAGATCTGTGAACTATATATATATATATATATATATATATATAATGTGTGTGTGTGTGTGTGTGAGAAGAGCCCAAACAATGTAAATTACAATACCTTATCTCGGAAACATACACATAAAATTTGAATTATTTTATTTTCCAATGATTTATATTGCTGGTATTTAAAGACTTTTTTTTTTTTTTTTTTGTTTTAATCATTTTACCCCAAGCAAGGCAGTACCTCCACTTATTTGCAAGGAGGTTACAGTGAGAGTACAGTAGGTATTGAAGAAAGAATAAAAGATGAATGGGATTCAAGAAAATAGAAGATGGCAATTGATTTTGTATTCAAATTTTTGGAGATTTGTAGCTGTCGGGGAAGCAAGTAAACAGAAGGAAGTTCCACATGTGGGAAGTGTGAGAAAAGAAACTGCTGGAGTAGAAGTGGCGGTAGACAATTTATGGGAGAGACAGGGAGTGGCTGGTCTTTTAAAAGCCTGATTCATTTATGTCAAGGTGACCATGAGTATTGATTTGTGTGTGTGTGTGTGTCTCTCTCTCTCTCTCTCTCTCTAAAGAGGATCTTGTTAGGAACTGTCTATTCTGTCCATTATTGCTGGCTTTTCTTTTATTTTTTTTAATCTCTTAGTACAGACTGAGTAACCTATTTGTTTTGTTTTTAAATCGTTATTTTTTTTAGGATTTTACACAGTGCTTTTCTTCCTATTTTTTATGATAGAAACTGTTTTGCTTCCAACTGTTTGTTTGATATTTAATTTCCGTTCAAATTTTTACTTAAAATTGAATTAATGACATGGAAGCTTGTTATATTTCTTTCAGATTGAAAAATTCTCATATAACCAGGTGAGCCCTAGTTCAGAAGTTTTCATCTTAAGACTTCAATTCTTATTTATTATATACAAAAGATGTACACGTCTTATGTTTACTTTCTGTAGTTAATTCTTGCTTTTGTTAATTTTTTCCCTGTTTCTTGGCAACAAGAAAAAGAAACTGCTATATACAAGATATTAGCTAACAATCTTGTTGATCGTAGTACAAAATCAATAAAAAAGAACAATTATTTTCTAAACTGAAGTATTTTTTTTTTTTTTTAGTTATATGAAAAGTTGTTCAAAATATTTAAGTATCATAAAAAAATGTTACACAAAATACTGGCGTACTCTTTTCTTTGTACTTGTCAAAGAGCCAAGTAACAATTGTTGGCCGTTGCTCATTTACTTGTGGGTGTTGAAAAGTTTTCAGTTGAACCAACTTCCTGCAGTCTGACCAAATATAAAATTTTGATCCCTTATCTGTTATTTTTATTTTTTTTCCTCTCTATTCATATCTAATTGTCTCAGATAAGTTTAATGATTTTAGGTCTGACCTTAAAATAAAAATACTTAATGATGTAAATGATCATGTGTTTTTTCAATCATTTCTCTAGCAAATGGTGATAAGTCTAGAACTGTGATCTCTACATATTGACTGACTTTATTGCGCAATAAAATAAAAAAGAATTTTGATATGGACTTCAAATGAATTTTATACAAATCTTCTCTATTAGACATTGGAGATAAGAAATTGCATCACTTTCTTGTAAATATTTATTTGAAGATTAGATATCCCTCCCACTACAAGTAACTGCAATTGTATCATGAAATTTACATTTTACTTTCTCGGATTCATTTATTTATGCCAAAAGATGTATAATGATTTTATTTTTTATTTATTTTTTTTTTTTCCTCTCTTCTGCTTAACTTTATAGTGTTGAAATATGTACATTTTAATGCCTTGTATAAGTCCTGCTAGTAAATAGACCTTAGTTTAAGGTTTAAACAAATGTTGCTTTAATGAGGCTTATACTTATAGAGTGGTAGCACCTGTTAGAGTTCCAGCTATGGGCAAATAGTTAACTCCCAAAATGGGGTCAAAACACCATGAAAGTATAACTATAGACTCTATAGAAATATATGCATAAAATAAACTTATAGAAAAATATACATTTTTCAAAAGAAAAATATTACCAATACATTTTTTTAAGAAAAAAAAATTGCCATAATACATAATTACAGCAATACATTTTCAAATACAAAACTAGAAATCCTTTTCAGTTTTATAAAAAAAATAAAATTTTTCATCAAAATCTGACTAAATCAATTCCCTACAACTGAACATCAAAAATTACCTTAAAACCCCACTTTTTTTAGCATTAAATAACCAATAGCGGTTGATATTCCATTAAGCAAAACTCAAACTCAAAGAAGTACATATCTCAAACCACTCTCCAAATCTGACCAAAAATTTATAAATTATTTACATTCAAACTGTCCTCATATTTATTGTGCCAGTGATTCAGCTATTGTGCTGTTTTCATGTGTCTCTTGTAGGTTAAATAAAGAGTTCAGATCAACAAACCTGAAGAAGGCCAGAAGGCATAACAGCCGGAATGTGATAACAAAGTTGATGACATTTAGGTCTGAATGTAAATAACTCTTTATCAGAAATTCAGGTAGAAATAATCAAATTGATTTCCAAAGAAATTTTACACTATACTCATCATTGCCTTGCCATAAATATAACCTTGTTAGAAAGGAATTAACCTGCAACAACCTCAAATTCAATGCTATTTTAATTCACTAATTAGGTTATTTAAGGATTTAGAAATATTAGCAGCTGTGATGTGAATTCAGGTTACCAGTCTTCTACCTACCATCAAGGAACACTTAACATTTTGTTATTATAATTATGAATATTTCGTTTTTGGAGAAACAGTTGTAATGACAAGTGTGTATTCTATCAGTTAATCATACATTGCAGTTAAGAATGAATTGAGTACATAACATAAAATAGCTTAGTTTGTTGTTTATTTTTTGTACAGCAGTGTACACAGTGGGTTGGTGAGTTCTCTTCCATGGCTATGCAAGGTCATGGGTGGCGGGGATTAAAACTCTATTTCACTTACCATATTCCCCTTAATTTGCATCAACCAATCAACTTTTCTTTGACTGCTGCAATATGGTTTTGATAGAGAAAACTTTGTCTAATGAAAATCAAATTTAAGAGTTTATTGCATCAAAACCTGTGGAATTTTATTAAAAAGCTACCAAAGAACTACCTGATAAATGGCAAGTCATTCACAAATAATTGTGACATATATAAATTGAATAAAATGTCATTTTTTTTTTTTTTTTTTTTTTTTTATGGCTAAAGTTGATAAGCAATAACAGAAATTATTAACAACCTTTTTATATATATATATATATATATATATATATATAAAAAATCAAGAATAAGTAATCATTCTTGAAATTCTTTTCTCTTTGATAAAAGGACAGTTATCTTAAGCTGGACTTGCTGTATAATTATATCAATTCTCTCTCTCTCAACTGATCAAAGTAACCAAGTTTTGACTTGTCGCTACTGAATAGGTCTATTTGTATGTTCAGGTACTGTATGTAGAGAAGCAAATTTAATTTTGACCTGTGATAAAGTTTCTTGATGGTCAGTTTTTTGTCAAATAAGATCTGCTATACTTAAGTTATATTGATCCATTCTATCCTCTGAGATATATATATATATGTGTGTGTGTGTGTGTGTGTGTGTGTGTGTGTGTGTGTGTGTGTGTGTGTGTGAAAACAATTAACCGGAATAATTAATCACTTGTCTAAATATCTGAAACCTATTTATAAAATAGGTACTCCTCTAACTGCTACTCATTAAGTCAGTACATGGAAACTTCAGAAACATTTCTTCAGAGAAAAATGTTTGGGTTTCAAGGTTCTTGTCCCTGTCTTGCTATAAAACTTGAAGATGATCAGGACTGAAATTAACAGGGCTACTGTAGTAGTAGAAGGGGGGGAGTGATGATAATACTACACATGAGTACTGAAGATGAAACATCCCAAAAGCTATTGTTTTTAATCAGTTTGCTTAATATGCAAGATCATTTTTGTTGATATGGATAAATCTTGTCCATCTTTGACCTTCATTAGCTATTATAAAATTTATTTTATTTTGTGCTAATATATTTCACAACTAAGAAAAAAAACATACAATTTGTCATGTGAGTGAAGCTGCCAAGTGACTAAGAAATAAAATAATAAAAATACAGATATTTCAAAATGATATAGTATGAAAAACTTTGATAATTCCTTTTAGAAAAGCCAAAATACTGGAACTGAACAAAATATGTACTGGAAGTCAAATAAGTCATCCTCTTTTTTTTTTTTTTTTTTTTTTTTTAACATTTTGAAATTAATAAGCAAAGTATTTGATATTCCAATGTTTACATATTTTTAATTATCTAATCTTCATAAACAGCAACTATTTGGTTTTTGTTTTCATATTCTGTTCTGTTCCTCACTTTTTTTTTCTTTTTTTTTTAATGACAAAAAGTTTTTTATTTGATTTACTAACTTTCACTTCCACAACATCCCCCCCCCCATCACCTTTTGGATAATATTAAAAAGGTCATAGACTAGACTTGATTTTATATTTATCTACAATTGGAGTAGATAGACTAAACTATCGCCTGGTTCACACTCCACCCGCATCTATTGAACAGGTGAAGAGGCTCATCCCTTGTTTCCTGTTTAGGATGTGGTTTCCGGCTTTCTCTTTTCCAACCTTTTCACTCTTACGTAGCCCCCTACACATCAGTGGCATTACTGCCTTACTTGGGATGATATGATTTAAAAAAAAAAAAAATTTTGGATTTTTTAAAAATCTACATATTCTTTTTGGGATGGAGTTTTGGAAATACTGTGCATTCCAGATGAGGTATTTGGATTGCTGAAACAAACAAGATCACCACTTTGAACTGATTAGACTTATCGAGACAGGAGTAAATCATTATCACAGTATAGGTACCGAATTGAGAGCTGATGCCATTAGATCATTACTGAAAATTAAAAATGAGAATCAAGGATAGAGCCCTAGGGGAACACCTGCATTAGTACAGCTGTAAGAATTACTACACTTATTGTTAACTTTGACATAGCATCTTTTCAAACTATTACCATTTGTACCAGCCTCATGTTAAAATTTCTTTTTTTTTTACCCAGTTGTAAACTCTTTAAATCTGAAACATTTACAAGATGGGTTTTGCCTATCAGTAAATGTTAAAACTAATTTTAGGAAGTATAAAGAAAATTATTCTGGTAATTTCATATCTTAATTTAATCTTAAGATTTTTTTTTTCGTGGACAAATATATATTGTTTATAATTGATGCCCTCTTATGACTGTTATCAATATGAGATCTTGATATATTAACTTACAATTTCTGAGTATATTGGCTACCTATCATTAGCACACTCAACTTACTGCAAGACTCACAAATAAATATACTACACTTTCAACTTAAAATAATTTTAAATGCTCTTTTACTTTCTCAAATCATGTAACTTTGTTTCTGCTTCTTTCAGGGAAGCCTATGAAAGTTCAAGATAATAAAAGTATTTCTTCTCCAGTTGGGTTCTAAGAAAAATTTGGTAAAATTGTGTAGTTAATATATACAAAGTGATTCTTGTAAAGTTCAGTAACCAATATAGTTGGCATTAACCATTATCATTCTGCATGTGACATCAATTGCAGTGCAAAAAGTTTCACCTACCACTGAAAGTGACTCTGATCCCTGATTTCAATTTTATAGTTGTGTTGTCATATCTTGCTATGGCAACAAAAACACCTTTGAGTGAATGCAACAAGGCCTTTGAGAGGCCTTGAAAAAGAACGCAATGGAAAGGGAAGTAATATTAATAGTGCAGAGTGCTAAAGGTTAAAGTTTTCTTTTATTTTGCTGTGTCAGTTGAAATCCTGAAAACAAAATTCTTTATCAACTTTCTTCTGTGGATTCTTCACTGTTCATTTAACAAATGTTCATAGCAACTTACTTGCCCCATTGATAAGCAGGGCAGATTGGAATACTAGTCAGAAATGAACGATGGATGAGAATGCTTTATTTAATTATATATATATATAAAACCGTTTTCTTTTATTTTAAAGATTTTAAGTATCTGAAAATCTCAGTTTAATTAAAGTGGCTCTGAATATATATATATATATATATATATATATATATATTTTTTTTTATATTTAATACTGATTAATTAGCATTTCACTTGTAAGAGGCTTCAGTTCTCTTTGTAAAAAGATATTTCCAAAATCTTAAACAGCTATCAACATAGGATTTAGAATTTTATTCTCTCACTATTGTAAAAACTCTGTTCAGAGCAGCCACATCTTATATTGGATGGCTGGTGTCTGCAGGTGTAATTTCATAATGTTGAAATTATTTATATATTCTGGCATAACTGCTTTTTTTTTTTTTTTTCCCCCCTTCACACTTTTTCTTTTCAGCCTCTCTGGTAGTAAAATTAATGTTTTAGACTCTTATTGCATCTATTGGTGCATACAAATGTGCTTGTAATGTATATTTGAGATTTAGTTCTGTATGTGACTATACAAAAAGTTTATCCTGTGACTGAATAATGAGATTGAATTTCATAGTTGTGTTGTCATATCCTGCTATGGAAACAAAAACAACTTTGAGTGGAATTTACATTAAGGAAACCACAATTGACAGGCCTTGAAAAAGAATGTTATGGAAAGGGAAGTGATGTTAAATTAATCTTCTGAGGTCGAGATGACACTAACTTAATTTCTGCAATCTCAAAAGTTGAATTTTTCTTTTCTCTTCACATTGTTGCTTTGTTGATGAATTGATCAAAAAAGAAAAAGTACTTTTCTGTGTCGGTAGCAAATTAGCATTGAACCTTTCTTATTTGATAAGCTTTGTAGTTTGCAGTGAATGAAGTGTTAATACATCAAAAAATATTTTATAGGTTTGGATTCTAGTGAAAAGTTAACACTCAAACAGCTTCTTCCCACAAACTGCTATTTTGTGAGACCGACTCTGAAGAGGTTGCTTCACCAACTACTACAATCATAATAGCCCTAGACTTGAACAGGTTATCTTTCCTATATGCCCTCATAAACTATGCTTCTTACTTTTTGTGCTCACACAACAATCTCCTTCAGTAACCCTCTACCTCGAGTAGCTTTTGGGGCTTGTATGAGGTGAATATTAGTGTTAAAAAAAGTTGTATTCATATTTTAAATTCTACAAGAGAATCTCTTAAAAAAAGAAAAAAAAAAAAAGATAGGAAAGGAAAAGGTACACATACACAAACTGAGTTACTAGATTTTGACATTTGGCCTCAGGAAATATTTTTTCCCCATTCTTAATATTGCATGAAAAGAATTTCAGGAAGGTTTTGTATGAGGAACAGCTAATGTGTGTTTTTCACAAGACCTTAACATGGCTGAATTATTAAACATTTACAGGAAGGGTGAGCTTCATCAGAAACCTCATACATGAACTGAAGGAAGTCCATTGAAATGTGAATTCTTATAATTCTGAAGACTTGTATTCTTAATATAATGTTTATCATTTTGTTTTATAGAATAAAATGGTAATGTATTTGTTTGAAATAAAAGATAAAACCTATTTAATGCTAATCTATTAAGAACAGATTGTGCATGTTTTCTTATTATATAACTTAGTGTTTGTGCTTAAATTACCTTATTTAATGACAGTAGATTCCCACCTCACCTTTTCTTTTCTCTAAAATAGTGGCTTAAAAATATCTCCTGGGTCTTATATAAAATTAAGATATCAGGTAGGCTAATGTTTATCCAGACACTGGAAATTATTTAATTTTATTTCATAATTCTGTAATGTTAAAACTAAATAACAGTTGTCTTGGATGATATCAGAGAAGGTCATTGCTAGGAATGATATTATCATTCTTAATGACTCAAAAACTGGAACCATAAAGTCTGTCATATTTAGATCAATTCTATACAGTAATAGATTACAGTTGTTATCTCTGTAAGAAAGCTATTAAATTTCCTCCCATCCTGAAACTATTTAGTCACACTGTGTGTGGGTGGTTTTTTTTTTTTTTTTTTTTTTTTTTTTGATTAATCATGTTTCACATGTATTTGACTTGTTAAACAAAAAAAATTAGTATAATTTATGGTGTTCCAAATACAAGATATCAGATGTTCCAACAAGTTAGTATGCATTTTATATATATATATATATATATATATATATATTTTTTTTTTTTTTTTTCTGATGCCAGTTCATTGGCAAAATGTCAAGGTAGAAGATTTAAAAATTGTTTTGTATATTTAACATTGTTAAATCTTCATCCAGTTTTATTTATACATGAGTATAGAAAAGTTCTTGCCGTGACCCATTCTCTGAAATTGGTATGTTAATGATCGAACACCCTAAAAGTCTTTATGGATTACAAGAAAGACCTAGATAAACAATATGGCAAATGTATTCACCTCACAGGACTGAAAATATCCTTAATACCATAAGCTATTGGTGGTGGTGTAATGTATATTGGTTCCGAATGAGAAATTGGAGAGTCATGTTCAAATTCCAGCTGAATTGTAGCTTTCACTTACACACAAATACCCTTGGAAAAGGTATTAACATATATCTTTCCCTCCAGCTATGGGTTCAATAACAGGACAGGTTGGGCTCTATAGCTTTGGTTGGTAATAATCTACCACAGAAACACATGACAACCTACTGTGGGTTGGGGGAGGGAGAATATCCTGCCTAGTCAGTCATGTCTTGAAAGAAACCTGATTGCCCAAGCGTGTATTATGTATAACACTTAACTGACTGATGTAAAGTTTGCCATTTCATTCTGCTGGTCTTCATACAGTCCAGTTTTCTAAATGCATAGATTGAGTGGGAGAAAAACTTTTTGACAGTCAAGTTGTAGATACTGTTTTCCTAGTTAAGAGGGGCTGCCATTGAGCTAGGGTTAGCAAGCTGTTTTTTTTTTTTTTTTTTTTTTTTTTTGCTCTCAGAGCCTTGTGCCAAACTAACTTTACTCAGTATCTGTTTATATTGTAGTTCCATTAGTTTCCTGAATTCTGGGCAGTCTAGCTAAATAACCAGAGCATGCAGTTGTCTTGCCTGTCATCCCACCATGTTATTGTGGGAGGTTTTGCTTAATGCCCTGTCAAGGTTAGTCATTCATGTGATGAGCTGTTAGCCTGTGATAAAATAATTCCAACTCCTGTTAGCAGAGATAACAAAAAATTCCAACTATTTAGGCTATTTAGCCTCTTAGTAACAAAATAAAATTATGACCAGTGTTAGTGAGTTAAATATGTCTTCGTTTATTGGCCTTTTTAAATACATGTGTTGGATTTTTAATTGAATTAATCCATTTACTCATCAAAAAGGTTTTTTATCTCTAATCAGAAAAAAATTTTTTTGTTATTAAAAGGTTCTTATTAGAGCAGAACAAGTCTTTACCAATTGTAGTACATAATTTTTTTTTTGTTTTTTTTTTTAAAGTATGTTTTAAATACTGATCTAAACTTGATAGTTCCCCTCTAGGTATAAAGTTTTTTTTGCTTGATAAAAAGTTTAACAGATGTCAACCTTGGGGAAAATCCATGTTTTCTTCTTGGTTACAGTGTGTGTGTGTGATTATTAAGTAAGCCTGAAACTTGTCTAGCTAGACATAAAAAAGTCATTTGAATTCCGAATTCCAAACCTGTAAAATATGACCCCCACCCCATTATATTTTTATATTAATGAAAATGTTCTAATTTTCTAACTGCCATTTAAATTCCAGCAGATTTTCCCCCACCTCTGTAATCCTTTATTTGGTTCAATGAAACTTAGAACAATGCTGCAGTTGACATCTCACTACTCTTGTTTAGGACATCAATCTCCTCTTTCAACCATGAACCTGAGAGAGATATGAAAAAACCTTCAGTATAAATTATGTGGCTAATATCCACTAACACCTCTAATTTTGAAACCAGCAGTTTAATTTTTAACCAGCAGTTCTTAGTATTATTGAAATATTTTTAATTTACTACATAAAATAATTTAATGACATATGGGCTTGATATAACTTCAAATATTGCTTCCAAAATGGAATTTATATTCTAGTTGTACATTTTGTTGTCTACTTCCAAGTAATTTAAACAGAAGAACTCATTTAAATTAAGGATTAGATTATGCATTCTTCTGTAAAAGTCTTATTTATTTTATTAACAGTACAAGCTAAATCTCTAGCTATTAAAATCTCCAGCCACTGTTGAACTAAACATACTTTTCAGATGTACTGACTTTGAATAAAAATTTGAAAAGAAAATCTCTTCTTTCAAATAGAACTCCTCTAATGTTCTGGGACTATTATCCCAAATCAGTATTCTTTCCTAGAAATTAATTATTTATGGAAGCTTGCAAATCATTTGCTATTCCCCTTGCTTGATCTTCAATTTGAGAAGAAAATGTTTTCAATATATTGGCATTTATAATAATTTATTTTTATTTTATACAGGGCGGCTGTTCTGGTCTCTTTTATATAGAAAGCCCTGAGGGCTTCTGCCGTTTCAAGAGAAAATTCGATTTTAACGCGGAACCACCTTGGGACCCCAGCTAGCATCGGCTAAGAGCAGGTGTTCCTATTGGCCAGGTAAGATGCTTGATTTATTACTGCAAATAAAAACTAGTAGTAAGTCTTATCAGTTAAGATGAACAATTGTCAATTTTAGTACTATAGTTTACTGCCTGTTTGTTAACTGTAATACATATTTTCATATTAATTTAAAATAAAGGTATCTTATGACCCAGTGCCAAAAAGATACCATATGAGTTATTTCAAAGGTATTACCCCCCCCCCCCCCAAAAAAAAACATTAACATTGTAAGAATGCATTTCTTTTGGGTGTTAAATTTTCCAAACCCTCTTTCATCAATAGTTTGAACTAGAAATTTCAACTGTTTCTTTGATTTTAAGTCGTTCCTATTTACTGTTTAACAAGTTAAAAACTACTTCCACTATTTACTCTTTGGTGGTGGCAGACATAGATTCATACCTAAACAAATCTAGGAGTCCAAATTGAATGCAGTGTCTTAGCCAAATTTGACCAAAACATGTATCCATACTAAATGTCTTGCTATTAACTATATCATTAAGTTTTAAACAAAAAGTTCCCATAATATATTTTCATCAATTAATAACAGGTAAGTTGTAAATCTTTGATTCATAATTACAAGTTCTCACTCATTTTCCTTTGACTCAAATGCCCCCCTCCTTAAATGTTGCTTAATTCAATACCTACAGTCAATGTAAGACTCTAAGAAGTTTTGTTTGTTGTTAATTTCCTTTTACTCCATCCCTGACAACCACTCCTTTGTTTTTCATTGCCAGCCATTTTTGAAGCTGATTGGTGGGGAGTGGGGTGATGATTTACAAGGAGTGTAAATTTGGAATTTCCATATGTTCACTTTAATTTGTCATAAGGAGTGGGGAAAAGAAAATATGAGGTAGATTTTACTTTTCTTTTTCTAGTTTCATAATTAAACTCAGGTTTCAAACTTTTGTATCCATCCTCTGAAATAAGCTCTCTGATTTGTACAAGAGATATTATCACAATTAATTGTTCTTCTACCAAAAACTCATTCTACTTTTGTTGTGGAAGTCTGCAAATTGAGTATCAGTTGGGTTCCATACAAGATTCATCATCTACTTAAATTTAATTGCTTCATTAATACAATTAGGATTTTTTTTGTAAGATTTGTAATTAACAGGCAGCAACATTTCTTGTGAGAAAAAAATGGAAATTGTAGACTAAAATGAAATCCCAACATACTTTGTTTGAAATTCTAAATTTTATCCTCTAGCTGTCTAGTTAAAATGAATCTCATTTGAACTGCCTCTTTAAAGAAATATTAAAGATCCCCCGAAACTGCAAGTAATCTGAGTTGGTTTATGTAAATTAAAGTTAGGTATTTGTTATTCCTGAAACTATTAAATATTCTTTTCATTTGTATAAAAAATTGAGATCTCCTTGCTTAATTCATTTAATTCTTAATTTCTTTAATTCATTTCTTAATGTGTTACTTCACTCACATACACATTCTCTGAAAAGCCTGAACATAAATAATATCTCTCACTCTAAGCCATCTATGCACATTTTGCAGTCAGCACACAAAGAAAATTAATGTGCACACAAAAGGTTAGTCACCTTAAAGTAATAATTAATTTTTGTTTTGGTTGGGGGGGTTAAAAATAACTTTATTTTTAATTCATCATTATTTAGAACTGAAGTATATAAAAAAAATACAGAGTATATAAGTCTATTAAGCCCTCCCCCCCCTCACACACACACACACACACACACACAGATGGTGATGGATAAATTGTTTAAATTACGCAAAATGAAAATAATGCTAACATCCCATTTTAACAGATATATTTACCAAAATTGCACAAGAATATCTTGAAATACGAAAGAGTAAATTTATTCAATAAAACTCACCACTAGCTTCAACCATAATCTCAAGACAACTTTGTCTGGAAGAGATGCAGGAGTTTCCAGTCTCTTTGTTTAATTGCTAATTGCTGCCATAGTCCTTGCCTTCAGTTCATCTTTGGTGTTGCATGGTGTCCTTGTTGAACTCTCACTCAACTATGCCTTCACACATAATCATCAGGTGGGGCTTGTAGTCTGGGCTGGCTTGATGTAAATGGTGGTGTGGTCGCAGAAACTGTCTTACAGTCATGACTAGGTTCTCCTGTTTGTGTGGCATGGTGCAGTCTTGTCAGACAGTTTTTCAGTAGCCACCCTCTTGTCCAAGGGCAGCACTACCTTAAGGTATTTCATGTAGGCCTCAGTGTTGAGTTTGAGCCCCCAACAAATTTGGGAGTTCTTTTACTATTGGAGTGAATTTTTCAAGCTACTGTATGTACATTCAAAATCACCATTAGACTCCTGGCAACATCTATCAAATGGCGACAATTTACTCATCGCAACCTCTACATATAAATAGAATGCAATGCATAAATAGTCGCCATTTTAATTTTTAATTGTTTTTTTTGTTTGTTTTTTTTTTTTTTATTTTGCACACACACATTTTTCAATTTTTATCCACTGCACAGTATAGTAGCGTCCATTATGTGCTGTCTAAGATAAAGAGCACCATTGCACCTAAAAGGCACCATGTCAGGAGCTCTACACACTGAAACATATACTAACAAGCTGCATAGATCTTGAACAAATGCAATTAAGATACTGTCAGGAAAAAAAATCAGAAAGATAACTTCAACAAAGCTGACCCAAATGACCTTTTTTTTTAATTTCTAAAAGCAACAAAATTATATCACAAAATATAGTTGCAAAAGATAGCATATAAACATCACACATCAAATCACAACCTCTATTTATCTCAACAGCAATACTCACAAAAGTTCAACAAGCAATAAACAAAAACCAAACAAATTCTTCAGCATTAAATGACCTGAAAGGGTAGATATGCTGGTAAAACAAACAACTAAATCAAACCAAACTATGAAACAATTCACTGTCAGAAATTTGGAAACTGCATGTTGAACTGCTTGGCATTCATACCGGAAGCTCCAATACAAACTTTTCAGTGTTTGTGTGTGAATCTGAGGACAGTGCAAAGGATTCAGAAAGAGTTGAATGAGTTTAATGGTGATTATGAAGGTATGGCAGCTCAAAAAACTCACTGTGATTGTGTTGATAAGTAAAGAACTCCCAAATTTGTTGGTGAGGGTCTCTACTCAACAGGGAGGCCTACATAAAGTGGCTTTATGAGGGAGTGCTGCCATGGGTCAAGAGGGTGGCTGCTGGAAGACCCTATGTCTGGCAACGTGACTCTGCACCATGTCACACAAGCAGGAGAACCCAGTTATAGGTATCAAAATTTCTCCAACCACCTCACTCCTTACACCTTGACCAACCAAGTTCCCATGCTGCAACTCCTTCAATTATGTGTGTGGTACAATTGAGCAAGAGATGAACAAGACTGTCCAGAAGAGTTGTTGGTGATTCTGAAGTTGTTTGGAGGGAGTGGTTGAAGACAGCGGTGATTTTTTATTGAATTAATTTACTGTTAGTATTTTAAGATATCTTTGTAATTTTGGTAAATATATCTGTTAAAATAAGACGTTAAGTGTTTCATTTTTGCATAATTTAGACATTTTATCCATCCTTGTGTGTGTGTTCGTCATTCACATACAAGCCTGTTTTGCTGTATCACTGCTCATCAGTGTGGCTAGACATCCACTTGCTTCTGGCCGGGATTGAAACTCTACCGATTTGGTGCCAGTCATAGTTGCTAAACCCTAAGCCATAGGTCCATGAAATCAGAAGGGAAATTTTAGCATGTTATATATAAGCGGTGTATACACAGGCCAGTTACCGAAAGAACTCGATTCATTGCTGAAGAGTAATGAATAAATTGCAGAAGTGGTAACTTTATTTTTCACATCTGCATAAGCCATCAGTAGTAGATCATCTTGTCATCGGGAAAACTTTGCATGACAAAAGATTTTTGCACACGCTACTAAAAGATAATTATTTATGAAACACTGTTGGGGGGGGGGGCCGAATTTGGATAACTATATTTTTGTGGTGTTATTGCCAAGGTGGCCATCATAACCCATCTTTGACGGTGTTTCACATGTCCTCACAACATGGCTGTCACATGAGTAAATCTTGTTCTAAGCTGCATTTACCTTGTCACAGCTGTTGCCGTTTCTCTTTCAATAACTGAGGACATCCTGATTTGACTAGCTTAACATGTAGTTAGGAAGGTTGGCAGTAGGTTTTAGTCAACATTCAGGCATGTCTGATGCTCTTTAACCTTTAGATTTGTGAAGGTGGTTTTGACAGCTCTACTCTGTGTCCTTGCCCCCATTACTAGGCCATCTGTCAGTCATTCTTTCCGTCATTTCCTGTGTCAATACTTAGTGCAATTGTATTCTGAATGTTAGATTCTCATCGGTTCTTCAATATTAGCAAAGCATCAATACAATAAGTAGAGAAAACAATAGGACAGCTGGTATTCAAATGCTAAGTCAATAAAAATCCCACTAGTAGTTGTAATTAACCCATTATACTTATCTGAAATGGGAGACTGAAATTAAAGATCTTAACATACATGGTTTTGGATGGTAATTTTATTTATTTTAACTATTTAAAATTAATATTCTACAGTTAAGAGACTATATTAAAACAATGCGGAAAGTTAATCTACAGGCTATTCCATATTTTTAAAAAATCCTCCTTTTTGTAAATTATAAATTATAATCAAATAGTTAGCATTGTGAACATAGATATCAATACTAGATTGCAACAGTCATATTTGATGCTTAATCGAATGACTATTGCATGAAAATGAATTTTGACATCCAGCATCAATACCTGTCTTCACTACTTGTATTTATATCTGATCTCTTTGACAGTGAGTACTATTCTCTTATAAATACCTTCATGCACTTTTTAAAATATATAAAAAAAACAAGTTGGTTTCAATAAACAGCATTAAGTAACCCATAAGGAGTCGATATGCAGCTAAACAAACCAATCAAATCATTGTTTCACAGAAAAATTATTTTCAGACAAGTCTATAATTATGTGTGTTGTGGTGCAGTGGATACTGGCCCTGAACAAGAAGTCGAGGAGCAGAGTTTGAATTCCAGCTAAATTCGTTGCATTCACTTACGTACAAATACCCTTGGGAAAGGTATTAATCTATTTCTTCCCTCTAGTTATGGGTTAAATAATAGGACAGATTGGGTTCTATAGCCTTGGCTGGCAACCAGTCTACTGCAGAAAGCAATGGCAACCTACTGCGGGATAATCTTCTGCCCAGTCAGTCATGTCTCTTTCAAGACATGATCAACCAAGCGTGTATCACGTATGGCACTTAATTGACTAATCATAGTGCGCAATATCAAGGTGTTACATTAGTAGAAACAAAATTAAATGTTCAATAGTTTATCTCTATTCTAAATTATACAGTGATAACATCTACTTATCAGGGAATTTGAAACACAGAGTAGGAACAGATAAGTGGTCATTTAGTTACTTCTACATAAGCAGTGCTCTATGAAAGTTCTAAAAATGCATTGATATAAATCCTATTTGGTCACTATTACTCTCTAGTGATTGTTTAAAAACCTGCAAATATTGCTCCCTGAATTTGTTTTCTAATGACTTTTCTGATGATTGGGTATTAGCCATGAAAAAAGACTAACCTCATTGGGCATAGTGCTACATACCATTTGCAGGTTTATATATAATTAATATAAGTTAAAAATTGGATGGCAATTTCAGCATCCCAACTCCAGAATTTTATAGACAGTCCACTCGTTGAGGTTATAACCAAACTTGCAGAACAGTAACTAGCATATGAAACTGTAACTGGTATATTAAATTTTGCTTAATTATAACCTTATGTAAACCATAATACATTTTTATGTTCTTGAGTTTAAATTTGATATCATACAAGCAGTTGTTTCAGTATTTTTATCATTTTAATTTATTCTCTTAAGCTCTTCAAACTTGCCAATAAATGCCTTGTTGCTTTCCAACTTGTTGGAAATCCTTTTCTGTAGTTGCTGCCTTGGCTCTGAACTTTCTGATCGTCATATTAATCTTAATCTTTTCACCTTTTTTGCTAAAGTGCTCGATCCTCTAATCAAGTCTGAATTAGTTAAGTATCTCATTTCATGCAGCCTTCTTTCAGATAAACAGTATCAGCTGCTGTGTCAAAGGTTATTACTGAGTTTGTTTATAAGCTCCAGTTAAGAATGGTGAAACTGTGGCTTTAGATATCTCAAGTGTCTGACAGGGTTTGGCATGCTGGCTTTTTTCACAAGCTCTAAGTTTATGGCATCTCTGATCCGATCGTTCTTAAATTATGTAATCTGTCATGTTGAAAGGCCACGTTTTAGATCCTTTCATGTTAATTACTCTGGACTTACATTTGGAAGGAAAAGAAACAATGCCTTTCAGTTCACAATTTGGTATTTTGCTGATGATACAATTATTTACTCCTGTTTTGATAGTAAGTTCAGTAGGTCAGACGAAGATCTGACAGCTGCTCTCAAACATGACCTCCAATCAGTTGTTAACTGGGGACAAGAAATTTCAATGCCTCTAAAATAAAACTGTTCATTACAGAGAATCATTTTTACCTTCCATCAACATGTCTGATGCTAAGCGCAACTAACTTGGTTTGGGGGATTATATTAAATCATTTGCTAGGTCAGCTGCTAAGAAAGTTGGTTCTATCATTCCAGATACTTTTTCTTGCCAGAATCCATCTTGCACATTTACAAATCTTACCATTCATCCATGTATTGAATATTGCTGCCATATCGGGTTTGGAGCTCCTATCTTAAGATTCTTCACATAAGGGTCTGTAATGTTATCAGTCCTGACCTGGCATCTCTCAACCTCAGTCGCTTTTCCACCACCATAATGTAGCCTCACTCTCTTTTCTATAAATATTTTTTAGCACTTGTTCTAATGAGCTCTCCTCTTTAGTACCTTGACCACATGAATTTAAACAGATTGGCACAGTTTTATTGTTGAATTATCTAGTTGCAGCTGTAAGTTCTATTGTAAAAGTTTTTCTTGCATTTCATGCCTGTGGAACTCTTTTCTGTCATATACAATCTTAAAATTTAAGTGCAATGTCAATCGACAACCTGTTCTTTCTATTGTCCTTTCTCCTTACTAAAGTCTTTTTAATTTTCTTTCACTTTCATTAACACTTTGCATTTTAGTGGCGTCACTTTGTTTGGAGGTGAAATATGAAAATGAAAAAGCTTTTATTTTAGTTTGTAGTTTTAATAAATGCAGAGTTGATTTCCAACTATGGCTTTCATGAATGTTTCCAATGGTTTCTCTCTATTGATTATTGCTAATATGATGAAAAGTATTAATTTCTAAATTTCTCCTTTTCTTTTTTTTTCCTCTTCTTCAGACTGTTTGTATTATCACTTGATCACTCCTCTCTATGCCGCTTGAAGGCTCCTCTAAAATCATGAGACGCCAAATAAGCACTGCAGCTCCAGAACTGTTGTCCAATCCTTGTCAAAAGAAGCTTGTCGCCCAGCTGATTGCTGATCGCAAGAAAAATGTAAGTAACCTTTTTTATATATATATATATATATGTGCTTTCTCTCAAAGCACATCTCAGAATTAGTCTGCTAGGAATGGACAAAATTCAATAGTATGTATATGCAAAAAAAAAAAAAAAAATTAAAGCCATATTTTGTTTTGTAACTAATTTTCAACTTCATACGCAATTAACAGAATGAATGTAAGACATTTTCTGTTTAAAACCTATGAATTTTATTTATAAAGATACATAAAATTTTACTCTGCCCTTCAGTTAAAAAAAAACAAAACCTAGGGGTAGATAACTCTTCTGTTTGTTTTAAATAACTGTTAGTATTGCTAGGGTGCAATTTTTACCAACCCCTTTTTATCCTAACAATCACAGAATATTGGAACCAGTTAATTTCAATGGAAATGTTATTTGCAGTTTAATTATAGAACTGCAATTATACAAATCAGTTGCTGTTTTTTCTAAAGTTTCCAATTACAGAACGTGGTGTTGTGGTTTTGTTTTTTTTTGTTTTTTTTTTTTTTTTTGTTTTTTTTTTTTTTTTTTTTTTTTTTTTTTTTTTTTTTTTTTTTTTTTTTATATAAACAAATTTAAAATCATTACATTGTTGACACAAGTAATTCTAAAAGTGTTAAAGAAAACTGACACTTATGACCTGTAAAATTGACATTTGAGGTTTGAAAATATATACAAAACAAAATTTGTTGAATAATAGTGTAATAATTTACAATGTCCTTTCACTTGCCTTGTAAGTGCTTGATGTCTGCAGTTAAATGTCCCTATTGACACATTATTGCTAAATGCTTTTTAGTTTTCTGTATATTCTAGTGAGAACAAATAAGAATGGTATTTTATGAGCATTGTAAGAACTTTGATTAAACGCTATTTGCTTGCCAAACTGAATTTGTCTTTCTTAGCAAAGTCTGTCTACAAATATTTCTAAAGACCTGAAATATGCTGTAAAACATGGAAGCATTATAGCGTGTGTAAAATGTTGATAGTCAAATTTAATGCGGAAGATACACGTTAAATGTATATCTCAGACTAATAGTGTGTAACTTGAATGACAATGGAAAACAAACTTTCACACTACGCATTTCACAAATGATCATTGGAGTTATCTAATTTTGTCATTTAAATTACCCAATAATTTTTACGGATAACATATTTGAAATTTAAGTAGGATTGAATTATTGTAACTTTGGTAATAAATAAAATGTTCATGAAAATGTGTCAGCTTGTTAATTCCTATTCTGCAACTAAAACTTTTGTTTTAAAGTATTTAATGTTCTTTTCAGGGATGTGAAGATGCCTTCTTTATTTGTAACATTGGCGACGTCATTGAGAAATACTGCAATTGGAATGTCAAACTTCGAAGGATCAAGCCCTTTTACGGTAATTATTCAATCACATTTAATCTCTCTCTCTCATGATTTGAACAAGAACTTGATATCTACAATGAAAATATTTGAATAAAGCATTGAGTAGCCATCTTTTTTCCTTTTGTACTCTGTGGGTGCCTTTTAACATTTTCTTATTTGTAAATCCTCTTTACTAATTGTTTTAATCATGTTCCAACCTTCACCCTCCTCATTTATTTTTCTCTGTGATCAGTTATCTTTTTTGCTTTTGTCAAAAGTATGCCAACAATTCCTTCTGTAGATGTGTAGGCCTGAAAGGATTCCTAAAGGTTAAATAAATTTAAAAAAATGTCTCCTGTGTGTGCACATGCCTTTATTTGAATACTGCACTTATTTGAGTATCTACCATATTGGATACTTTCTCTACAACTTCCTCTTTTAACATGTGATTCATAGTTTTGAATTTTCAGATGTCATAAATGAGGCCTTGTATGCTAACCGTAACTTCTTGGCTTCCCTAAGCAAGAACTAATATAAAAATAATTTTAATATTGTACAAATGACCAGGCAATTGTTCAGTGTAATTTATATTTATTTTATTTTTTTCAAAGCTTGAAGTAAATATGAAGAGAACACAGATTGAAGTGTTTCACTAATTGTAGGTTAAATATATTACAGTAAATACTTTTAATGCATCTTACAATTGGATATTCAATTAATTTAAAAATGCTTGTGCAAATGATTCAGTTCCTAGGCATGCTCAAAGGAAACATCCTCTGTCCTAGACAGTTATGGCTAATCTGAATTCTTCAAAATCACATTTGAGTGGCCTACTGATAAAGTATTTGAATTTTAGGCTATCTGAATTGACTAGTGATCTGTTAATGTCAAGTATCTTGCTAGGTTTGTGGTCTTCAACTACTGCAGACATCAAGAAATGCCTTGCATGTCATTTGAGTGTAGGAAACATTTTATTCTCTTGATGTTTAGAGCATGACTAAAATGTTTGATTTACTTCCACCCCAAGCAATGATCTTAGAGCCCAGATCTTGTGCTCTCTTCACTTTCATTGAGAATTCTGGGAATTAAACATTTTTTTTCTCTCCACTCCTGTATTTTTATACATTTCTGCATTGAATAAGATATTTTAGACTGAAAGATGGAGAATTATTTGGAGATATGCTTTTCATCTAATTTTATGAATGCTCTATCAAGTGAACATAGTAAAGTTTTCTTAAATTTTTTATATTTCCATTGGACAAGGTTGGAGTAAAACTTCATATTTGGTATCTGTGTTGAAAGGGAGGAAGTTAAATATACCTTGCTTCCCAACGTCTATCTTTACTGCTACTGTCTTCATATGACAGAATAATTATGTAGCTTGATGGAAAATAAACACTGTAGAATGTTCTGCACAAAAGCTTGTTCCTTTTCCTTCTTTTTAGGAAAAGGAAGTCTTGTCATAAATTCTTGTTACTCCCATGTTTGTTTCTATTTTTTTCCGACAATAACTATCCTCCTTTCCACAAAGAGTTGTACATGGTTCATTTCCTTAATTTATTAAGTATGTGGGGGGAAAAGTGAATTTTTTTAACCTAAACTGATGACAAACCTTTTAGACATATCTAATATATAAACAGTTAAAATACAACTAGTGGAGGTTGAATGCCTAAAATGTTACCCTTTTATGTTTTTTGTATAAACTAACATAAATTGAAGTGTTTACACACACACACACACACGTACACATTGCAGCCATCCCAATATGCCTAATGTTTTGAGCTACAATTTTACTTTTTTATAAAAAAAATATTGCCCTTTTCAATCTCAGAATACTTAAGAATTTTTGCTTTTTCTCCTCAGCGGTAAAATGCAATGATGATCCTCTTGTCCTCAGGACTCTTGCAAACCTTGGTACTGGGTTTGATTGTGCAAGCAAGGTAAGTTATTTTGTTCTCTCATTCATTATAAGCATTGAATTTGAAATGCTTATGCACTTCAAATTTTTTATTCCTGTCAATATTTACCTTGGTCTATTCATAAGTTACTTGAATGTTTCATTTGTATGGAAATAAACCTACTTTGGACTGCCATATGGGAACTGAAAATTAATGGCTTTTCAAAATAAACTAAAAATATCATGTTAAAAATTTCATAGCAGAGAATATACATAAAGAGGAAGTTTTTCCTGGACTATTGATATTCAAGCTGTAAATAGCATTTTTTTTATTTTAAAAGCCATAGATAGCAAATTCAATCTGAAATTGTTTCCATAGATTTTCTTTTATAATTGGGTTTTGTTTGAATTCGTTGAGTTTTCAGATCACGATGTGCTTTGATGAAAATAGCTTCATTGTTGTAAATTCTATCTGAAAATCTTGTCATGTTTATAAGTAGCCTCATCAGATCTTAACTCTCAGATGGATGTTGTACATAGCATCTTCCATCTCCTTTAGAAATGCCTAAACTAGTATCTATATAAAACTGATTTCTCACATTGATGATTAAAAATGGTTTCAAATGAATTAGTCTTAAAGAAAATCCTTCATCAGACCCTGTAGACTGATGCTAAAAAAAAATCAAGCCACTTTACAAAAGCATCAATTGAACACTTTCAAAAAAAGTAGGTAGCACATGTACCCAGAAGGATAAATGTCATCAAGATATTTTCTACACCTACCAAAACAAATTTGGGAAGGAAACTCCCATAAAACAAGGAGTAACAGTGAAGTTCAAGTCTGTTTCTTTAATTGTTTTAAGAAAAATTTTATTAATTTCAATGAATGGTAATGCTAACTGTTCTGTCTATATTTAATGTTTCCTGTACAGAAACAGCTAATTTGATTATTTACCATTTTTCTATTCCAGGTGGTTTTTAATAAATTATGACTATAGTAAATCTTTATCAACCAGCTTGTTATTTAATCTGTTATATTTTAGTATTTATTCAGCCTCAAGATATTCAGTGAATTTCTATGGGTCAAGGCTGATCTTAATCCAATATTATCTTTTTGTCTGTTTTTTTTTTTTTTCACCTATTTAGACACATGCCTATAATAAACCTTTGAGCTTTAGCAAATCTTTTTTAAAGAGCATTAGAAATTTCTTGCAGTTTGTACTGTAAATACTCTATTAATGGCACCTGATTGAAGATATTGAATTTTTATTGGCTTGACAAAGAATATTCTCAAAGCAAAAAAAAAAAAAAGTTTGATCAAACACTGGGTAACTGAGTTGTATTCAAAACTCTTGTCTTTTCATTGTCCTTCATATTTGCCTGAATCAGCCTTGTGTTAAACAATGTTAAATGCAAAAGAGATTTAACTTGTTTTGGTTGAATTGATAATGTTACTTTCCTCTCCATTCCTCTCCATTGCTCTCTATATCTTCACTTTTTTTTTTATATTAAAAGCAATTTATTTTCCTCCTCATAAAGTGAGATGAAAGGCTGTGTTATGATAAAAAAAATTTTCAGCATATAAAATAAGTTTTCTTTTTTACCAAGATTTGATAAACATTGTAGTAAATGGCTATAATTTGAAGACTTGGTTTTTATATATATATATATATATATATATATATATATATACACACACACACACACACACACACACACACACACACACACACACACACACACACACACACAGAGGCCACTAGAGGAAAATAAATAAGTAGTCTCTACTCAAATAAGAGTATCCACTAAAAATAATTTTTAAATAATAAAATCTGTTGGATTTAATAAATAAAAATTCTCTTTCTTTCGAAATTGCTTTGTTTACATTAAATGTATCTGCTCAGTTTTCTGAATTTCAGGATTCAGAAAAATCTGCATTTAAAGGCACTATTCAACTTTACTTGATCGTTGATGCACTCTGTAGCTGAGGGGCATAAAGCACGGCTGATCAGATGACAGTTCCCCTAGGGAAATGCAGGTTCAAATCCTGCCAAAGAGTGCCTATTTTTTTTCTGAAAAGATTTTTCACTAGACTAAAATAAATTTATTGTTTAATTACTAAATGGAGTGTCTACTCAAATATGCTAAAAATAACATTTAAGTAATAGACAAATATAGTGTAGTAGTTATCATTGCAGAAAGTGAGATCAGTATGCCAAGTTCAAATTCCAACTGAGGCCATTGTGTACCTTTTGGGAAAGCTATGATTGGCAACTTGACTCTGTAAAAAGTCTTGTACAGAAATCATAGCAACACCTTGCATGGTGAGGCTGTGGTCCCTATACTCTACATGGAGTGAGAGAAACTCTTTTCTTTCAGAAAAAAGGATGAAAGGATTGAGGTCAAACCCCTGTTCATCCCTTGTTGAAAACACCTACTTTTGCTGTTGCTGCAGGTTCAAGGGTTTGGTGTTGATACACAAGTTTATAGAAATATGAAATGTCTGTTAGGATGAAACTAAACAAGTCTCTGCAAAAGTTATATGCACCTGACATGGACTCTGAGAACCCCACATGCACCTCACCAACATCACTATATTTGTTATGTCTGTCTTGTCACATGTTTCTTTACATAATAGTAATAGATTGCCTGCCCAACTATTTTGATTTGTCTGTCAAAATAACAACCGTCTTGCAGTGTGACCTAATGAGTCACATTTTGTGCTGGGAACTGTCATGATTTCCTGCACAGCTGCAGCAATGAAGGTGGAAGCATTTGTAATGACTCTCTTTTGTTCCTTTTGATGAAATCTAAATAGGACAATAGTCTAAATTTGGTTCTATATCATTTTCTGTTTGTTAAAAAATAACTCTGACCAGAAGAGGTAGGCTCTGAAAGAGAAAAGGAATGTGTGGTTGAATCTCAAGTGGAGGCTTTGTCTTAATTTCTAAGCTGCAATATTTATCAACAATCACATGAAATTGCACTGAAAGTGCAAGATAAATAAGTGAAATAAAATATTAATCTGCCAAACCAATATTACTACTACTACTGGATGTGCGTTGTGGTGACTTCCAGTTGAATTCATTGCATTCACTTACACGCAAATACCCTTCCAGTTATGGGTTAAATAACAGGACAGATTGGGTTTTATAGCCTTGGCTGGCAACCAGTCTACCACAAAAAGCAATGACAACCTACTGTGGGATAATCTTCTACCCAGTCAGTCATGTCCCTTTCAAGACATGATCGGCCAAGCGTGTTTCACATTTGGCACTTGACTGACTACTACTACTATATGTAAACAAAATGATAATATGTTGGATGTTTTTTTTTTTTTTTTTTTTTTTTTTTTTTTTTTTTTTTTTTTTTTTTTTGTGAATTAAAAGAAATTAAGAGTTGAATTGTTTGCCCTTGGTGACATAAGCTCACTATTTCTGAACTGTGGGCTATATATATATAATGTACCCATACATATAAGTATATTTTTAGTGTTAATGAAATAGTGTTTAATGTAATATAACAGGTGCTATGACTTGTATATTAATAAATATACGTACTATTCTACATTTGTAGCATGACTTGGTGTTTCATGTACTATGCAATCATAGATTTTTACTTTCTGGTACCATGTTTAAGTTTCACTCCAAATCAAATTTAATTATAAAACATAACATACAACTACCATGAACAACAACAAGAACCAAAAATCGGAATCCTTCAATGGTCATTTCATAATAAATACACATGCACAATGCTCATCTTTTAGTGTGTATAATATATATATATATATATATATATATATAGAATTTACAACAAAAATATTATATACTGTTCTTGTAATTAAACAGTCTAATAAGTCAAATCTAGTTATTGATTTGACATCTTTGTTACCTGTTCTTGAAGGGAGGAGTTTAAATCCAGATGCTCACAACCTATATTAGTGAAGTTATAGCTAAAGCAAATTTCAAAGTTACATGTTCGTTTAATTTTTTTTTCTCTCTTCCAACATTTTTACAAATTTAGGAATAAAGTATTTATTTTCATAGTTAATTCTTTATACTATAGTAAATAATAAATATTGCATTGTAGTTAGTTAATATATTTTATAAACTTGTAAATATAAAATTATACTTGTAAGTAAGCAATAAGAAAATAGTGTTTAATTTAAATTTTTGATAAGAGAGAACGTATAAATCACGTTTCATGTACTTAGGTTTTAAAATTCTAAAAATAACTTTTTGAAACAATGAAAAATTGTTGAGAGTATCAGTAATAGTGACGTCATTGTGAGGACTTTTTTCTTTTGGTGGATACATGTTAAAGCATTAATGTTTTATGTAAGAATAAGAAATTTAGGGTAAATTTAACATAAGAAGCTACTAGAACTTCATTCTCATTTTAAATTTTCACTTACGGAATAGCCTGTATAATGCAGACCTTCAAATGACAATTTCCAAATGTAACACTGATCCTATTCTGTGACCTTGATAATTTCCGCCCTCTCATGTTAGTAAATGAGAACTCTACTCTTATTACAATTATTATTAGACTGTTTAATTACAAGAACAGTATATATTTTTTAAAAGGACAATATACAAATCCAGTTTAATAGGTTTGGGTTTTATTAAAATCCTAAAAATAGCTTTAAATAACTTTTATTACAGTCACTCTCTAGATTATTTCATAGATGATATGTATCTTTGGTATAATCCCTTAAATTTACATCCCCTTCCCCAAGTATTTGTGGCTCCTTCTCTTGCCACAAATACTTAGTTGGGCTGAAATGGTAACTATTTTTCTTTCCCCCACCCAACTTCAACACTAAAAATCAATTTGTAATACCAATAAAGTGGTATTCTATACTAATTTTAACTTAGTCAAAACTTTTGATTCGAACATAATTTTATTTTTGCTATATAGAATCAATTTATCTAGTCTCTTTTGAAAGTGAACAAAAACACTTTGGATTTTTTTTTTTTTTTTTTTTCTCTTTTATACCTTGTAATTAAAAATGGAAAGTCTTTATCATTATCCTTCCTCTTCAACTCTGACGTATTTCACCTAAGCACAAATTAAATGAAACAAGTTAAGGATTTCTAGTAATTTTATCCTGGGCAATTCCAAACAACCTTGATATTTATATTTAGGTCATTGAATCTATTGGGTTTTGAATCCTATATATTGACATTCTATCAATGATATGTACACCTATACAATAAATAGCTGTTATGATATAAACTAAATGGCTTTAATTAAAAGCAAATGGACTACTCCCCCTTTTCCATTCAATAACAACGTGTAACTATTCATCTTTATTATCAACCTTGGCATATTTGGAATTACAGTTTTTTGTTTTAAGTGCTTTGTGTCTAGGAATACAAAGCAACAATTGCAATCTCTCCAGTTTTATGTCCTTCTTAGTTTTTATGTTCTAATTAAAATTGAAGTATCTGTTCCTAGTTAATTACATAATGGCCTACGTCACTAATTAACAAGTTTATTAGTTTAAAAAATGTTAATTTCAAATTTTGAGTAATTTTTTTAATTTTTAATTTTTTATTCTTTTTTGTCAAAGCAAAGAATTCTGTTGCTGCATTCTGGTTTTTCTTTGCAAGGAATCAGATGACAAATATTGTTTTAGTCTTAATCTACTAAGAAATAATTTTCCAAAAGGACAATGTGGGGTGGGGAGTAACTTCTATGACCAAATCAATCTTATACAGTATTGGGGGTTCTTTCAAAATTAACCGGTTATTGAATGTGAAGAAATGTAAAGTCAGAAATATGTTATTAATTTTGTAATTTACTGGATGCAGGGTGCGATGGATAAATCGTCGCCGTTCTATATTTTTAATTTTTGCACATGCGTGTTTATTTTGCCAGAAATTTGAAAATGACATTTAGCATTTGTGCCACGAACATTTCGGGGTGTTTGGGTGTCAATCTGGGGACAGTACAGAGGATTTGGAAAGCGTTTGATGATGTATTCAGTCAACATAAAGGTGTTTGGTGGTCACTAGTGATATTATATTTCTTACAATCCATAAAAAAATATTTGATTTTAAATAAAACCTGTAAAAGGTGATAAAATGTAAATAAATGAAATAAAAAATTTATTTTTTAACTTGGGTTAAAAAAAAAAAAACACACCCTGTTACTAACAAAGGTACCATTATTAGTATTTGTCAATGTAGACTCTTTTAGCTTTTTCTCTTCACTCCCCCACCCAAATTCCTGAAAGAAGGCCAGCTTTACAAGGTGGTTTAATTCCTTAATGAAATGAAAATATTG
The DNA here is from genome assembly GCA_037127315.1 of Ascarosepion bandense. Lineage (NCBI taxonomy): Eukaryota > Metazoa > Mollusca > Cephalopoda > Sepiida > Sepiidae > Ascarosepion > Ascarosepion bandense. The sequence continues at coordinate 1,107,048 of JBBBDQ010000976.1, read as the reverse complement.
ACATGAAACTACTATGTTTGCTTAACAAGTTACATTGCTTTTCTATCAACTTAAAAGCATTTTTCTTTTCTCTTCCAGAATGAGATCAACAAAATTCTTAACTTGGGTGTTTCTAGTGACCGCATAATTTATGCTAACCCTTGTAAGCAGAAATCTTTTATTAGGTTTGCTGCAAAGAACGACGTCTCTTTAATGACCTTTGACAATGAAGCTGAGCTCTACAAAGTGAAAGACCTCTACCCTGATGCAAGGTAATTCCTTTTGCCTTTAAGCTGTAGTGAGAATGTACAACCAGCAAAGTATCTTTGATCAAATTTGTATCCAATGGCAAAATGTTATGCTTTCTGTTTAAGACTGTAATATTTTTTTTTTTCCTACTTGAACATAATTATTTTTCTTTGTACATAATTTAAAAAATGCAATAGTCATGACCATTGCTAATGCCTGCCTTCATCATTTTAAAAGAAAAATGTAATTAGGGACTTTTTTTTTATATATACACTTTTCTATTCTGTCCAGCACATACATCTTGCTTTGTATTCTTCTTTAACCTGTTGTATCCACTTAAGATGTCGCTTTCTGCTTTCTAACCTTGAAATTTTAAATCAAATAAACAAAGAATAAAACTATTAACTGATATAGTAATTCCCAAGAACAGAAAGCAAAATGAGAAGTTTACCCCTGTGGCTTGAATGAAGGGTTTGATTTTAAAAAAAAACACTGTACAAAGACGCAATATTGGTTCTCAAAGTTTCAGTGTTTGCCTGACTTCCTGTGTTATTTGTGATGATGTCATCATATTATGGCAGAGTATACATGGGTTAGGTTGAACAATAAGAACTGGTATTTATTGGGCAAGTTTGGTAGGGTTAAAACCACCAACATGGACATGCTAGTCTGAATCGCAAGGCTTGTAACTAATTTTTGTTTAGATTCACAGTTTACATTGATTTCAAAATACTATTTTTATCTGGTTGGGTGCTCCTGTTATTCATCTCGAGGTTCTCGACAAATCCCAAAGAAAGGATCAGCAGTGTAATCTGTCCTGACTTGGCATCTCAACTTCAGTCACTCTCTCACTGACGTCACATGGCTTCCATCTGTCTTTTCTACAAATATTTTCAACTATTGCAACTGCTCTAATGAGCTTTTTCTCCTTGGTGCCCTGATCACACGAATTCAAGTCTTCTACTAGATTGGAACCTACGTCCCACCCTTTTAACATTGCAATAATTAAATGTAACTGCCACCTCTACACAAACAGTTTCTCTTGCACTTCCCCACCTGTGGAACTCATTTGTTTACTTGCTTCCCTGATAGTTACAAACTCCCAAAATTTAAATGCAACATTCATTACCATCTTTTATCATTTCTTTAATACCCACTGTAGTCTTTTCTCTCACTGTAATCCCCTGCACACTACTGGCAGTCCCACTTTGCTTAGGGTAAAATGATTTAAAAAAAAAAAAAATTACTAATTTCTTTTTGTAATGAAGTTCAGTTTTCTCTCACTCTTTTTCTCTTCAGGCTGGTAATTCGAATCTTACCTCCCAGCGACTACAAAGTACAGTGTGAGCTCAGCATGAAATTTGGTTGCCTGCCTAAAAATGCAGGCCGTCTTCTAGAGAAGGCAAAAGAGCTTGGGCTAAATGTTGTTGGGGTCAGCTTCCATGTTGGTAGTGGCTGCCAGGATGCTAGAGCTTTTGAAGCAGCCATCACAGATGCCCGTACTGTCTTTAACATTGGTGAAAGTCTTGGATTCAACTTCACAATCCTTGATATTGGTGGTGGATTCCCTGGACACAAAATTCCAGAGATTACCTTTGATGAGGTAAGCAATTCCTGTTCCTTATTTCTGTACCTGTATTTGATTTATATCCTCCTTGATATTAACACCTGCAAGTTTTTTTTCAACTGTTTTTTAAAAATGTATCTCCAAATAGTAATCAATTATCAAGAGACCATTTTAAACTTGGGATTTGTAAATACAAAACAAATTCATTTTTTTATCCTCAAGCCATATATATTCCCAATTTTAAATGGTTTTGGTTAAACTGGCTGGATAGTTGACATGTTTTGTGAACACGCATACAATTTTTGCATGTGAAGATTTAAGTTTGTATTGTGCACAAACATGCTAACCCTGACAATAGGTTCTAAAGACACGGCCTTCTGGTGATTATTTTACACTCTGCAGGCCCCCTTCTCACAGAAGAAATATTGCAAAACTTTTGCTACACTATTGCTACTTAAATGGGGAACATTCTGACAACCTTTGTTCCAACAGTTCTAACCTTTGCAGCTAAGACTCATTCTTTTATTCTGTTAGTTCCATTCAAACAGCTTCTCAAGAAACACTACTTTGTAGAACTGGCTCCAGAGAGGATTGTTTTCTTGACACTTCCATCTTTGGGATAACTTATCTTTTCTACATATTTTCAAGCTGCACTTCCTAATCTTACTGCTCATACTTCTGTCAGTAACCCTCTACTTTGAGTGGCTCTTAGGCCTTGTATAGTGAACATTAAAAAAAGTTTGTCACATGGATTGATAACACCTGTTTATATTAATCCATAACAAAGTGTGTGTGTGTGTGTGTGTGTGTGTGTTTTTTTTTTTTTTTTTTTTAATTATACCCACCATGATTAGTGAGACTTGAATTGTGGGTCATTGTGTCATTGGATTTCACTTTATCTTGTTTGCTTCATGAAAGGATGTTAATCTTGTAAGGCATGAGAATTATGGATTTAAAATAATTGCTTTTCCACCTTGCCCAGAGGTTGGTTTTCTTTCTCTCTCTCCCTCTTGTTATTTCTCTCTCTGCAAAAGAGTTTAGCTCTATAAATTATGCACGAGTTTTGATGGATCAAATTGATTCAAGCATTTTTGTTTTTGTCAAAAAACTTGTGATTTTAAGAATTTGGAGCCTTCATTTGTAGATTCTCATTAATGTTATGAGTCACAATTTTGGAAATGATGGAAACAAAAAGGAAATTAATACTGCGTATCAGGAAGAGGCAGCTAAAGTTCCTGGGACATGTGATGAGGAAGGAGGGCTTGGATAACCTGACACTCACAGGCTAAATAGAGGGCAGGAGAGACTGGGGAAAACAGCATATAGCATACTTGATGGGCCTGAGCAGGTGGATGGCAGAACGAGAGTTGCGTGGTGTAACAGGAAAAAGCGTGCTAAGAAACGCCTGGGATAGGGAGACCATGGTCATCGCCTATATTTTGAAACGACATAAAAGAATATTTAAGAGGGTGTTTTTGTTTTGGTTGTGTGCGTGTTTTTTTTTCTCTTCTTTTATAAACTATTTAAATTATTTTCAACAGATTGCCAATGTTGTGAATGACTCTTTGGACTTGCATTTCCCTCCTTCCTGCGGGGTGACAATTATGGCCGAGCCCGGGCGCTATTTTGTCTCTTCAGCATTCACGATTGGAGTTAATGTCATTGCAATGAGGGTAAAAAGTAGGGACCAGGATGAACGGGGTATGTATGTCAACCTTTTTGTTGAATTGCTATTTCTAAAAAAAACAGGAGTAGTTTTCACAATACTACTAAAAACAGATGCATGTTTTTTTTTTTTTGTTAACCACTACAAGATGATCGCTTTAATTTTCTCTTTAAATTCACCCAATAAAAATTATCGATGAAAAAATCTCATCAAAAATTTATTTTCACCATTTTAAATCTGTTATGACTACATTTTCATTGCAGTGGTTTCTGAGGAAAAAAGAAAAACTAATTCTTGAACCTTTCCTTGTTTTTGAACTACTAAGAAAATTTTCAATTTTAATATTAAGATGAATTGGTTCAGTTTAGTCTGCCTAATTAAAGCTTATAAACTTTTAGATTTCTTTTTCTATTTTGAAATTTGAATGTCAGAACTTTAATGATTTTTTTTCAAATTTAAAATCTTTCCAATTTTAACTGTTAATGACTACATCTAAATTGTTTATTCACTCAGTTGAGGGGCAAAAAGAAAATTAGAGATAGACGGAAAATGTATGTGCACTTAATATTGTTTATTTTATAAAAAATTTTTTTTTTCTTTTATCTTTTTAAAGGAACAGACAGAGAGCCAGATGCAAATGACGAACCACATTACATGTATTATGTAAATGATGGCGTTTATGGCTCCTTCAGCTGTATCTTGTTGGACCATGCCAAAGTGATTCCGAATGTAATCAAGGTAAGTTCAAACTGGCAAATTTTTTAAACTACTTATTCCTGGTTTCTATTTAACAGCCAAGTGTCTTTTTCATGCCATCTTATAACTAACAAATATATATGTACACCTTTGTGTAAATTAGTTAAAATGACTGCTTTAGTTACCTTTCTTTCACCATATGGTAATCTTTAGACCCACTAGAGTGGCAGGGAGAAATCACTTGCTATTTTTTCTTCAGATTAGGTCATTTGCAGTGGCGTGCAATAAAATAACTCTATTTTCAGTGTATGATGAAATTTGTTTTGGGTTTAAAAATATTGTCATTCATAATCACATCAGATTTTTATCACACCCAAACACTATTGGTTCGACTGTTGATGAGTTGTTCTAGAGCCATTGCCTTTAATGGATGTTGCTCTAAGAAAGCATATGAAAATTAAAATGCTGCATGAACACCCTGGCAAGCCTTACAGATCGCAGACATTATTGGTGTCATTCATGTAATCAAGGCAAAAAAACAAACTGGATCTATCAGTCCAAAATGTAAAGGAAAATGCAGTCAGAAGAGAAAAACAACTCCAAGAGATGATGTATATGTGATCAGAGAAAATGTGAAAGATCCTAGGAAGATATTTGTTTTGTTTCAATTTGTGTGTGTGTATGCATGCATGCACACACGCTTATAGGTTTCACTGTGCTTTTATAGTCTATTCTTTCATCATCACAATTCTATATGGACTAATTCCTTTTCCCTCCTCATACACACACGCACACTCTTTTTCCTCAATTAAACACATTACTCACTTTCGATTTAAGCCCTTGAAATGTAACTAAGTTTTGCTTAGTTTTCCAAAAATATGGGTCACCCAGTAAAGGATCAAACTTGGTATATTAAACTAACACTATTGAGAGCTGAAACACTTACACTTTTGTTTTGACATTTTTTTCTTCTCTACTTTTCTATAGGACCTGTCTGACTCAATGTTATACAGCTGCAGTGTGTGGGGCCCGACTTGTGATGGCATTGACTGTATCCAGTCAGAATGTCAACTACCAGCTCTTGAAGTTGGTGATTGGATCTATTTCGAAAACATGGGAGCCTACACTTCCTGCTCTGCCTCCAAGTTTAATGGCATGCCAGAGCCCAAGTATTACTACTTTTGTGACAATGTCCTCTGGTAAGTCTCTCTCTTATTCTCTCACTCGCTTGCGCTGTTTCATGCCCATCAAGACTCTCAAAGCTTTTTTGCAGCTTTGTTTAACAGTCTTTGCGAATGCATTTAATTCAAGTGGTTAATATTAAATCACAGATTGAGCAAAATACAATAAAAAACTTTTAATATCAAAATTCAACCAATAAGCCCATCTGCCTTTTTTGTACACAAATAACTTCTTTTGTCTGATGTAATTCCAGTTTTTGTATTTTAATTTTCCTATCTGAATTTCTGGAAGATGAAATTTTTTCTCTTCTTTCCTTTCCACCCCTCAACTGCATCTTTCAGATTTTTAGTCACTAGACTGCATTTGCAGACAAGCAGATAAGACACACTAAAAAAATTGGCAAATACCTAATTAATGACTATAAAATTGGAAATTTGTTTTATTTTGTTTTTTATTTATGTATTTCTTTGTATATTTATTTAGACTTTTGTATTTTAACTTAATCTTTACAGGGACAAAGTGGCTTGGAAAGAACGTGCCTGTGAGCTACTCAAATCCTGTTGTGTGAGGGATGGAGCAAACTTTGAAGGAGACCAAGAACCACTAGAAATATCCAATGTCTAGCCTTACTCTGACCTTTTTATAAACATTTAAAACTTTTCTTTGTTTTTTTTTTTAATATATAAATATTTATTACATTCTTTTTAATCTTTTAAGTTCTTTTTTTTTTTTCTTAAAACTTTATTTCAAATAATTTAATCCCAATTGTAATTTATGCCCATTTTCCTTTCCAGCTTCTTGAGTTAAAACTGAGTTTCTTTGCAATGTCTCCCAGTTTTGAGTTGCCAACTGCCTCTTAAGCACTGTCCCTAAATATTTGTGGCAACCTTGATTCATGTCAGCAAGAGACAACCATTACATTTCTTATAGGCATGCCCCCCATAACTTTCCTTTTTGCCAGCACAATTCTATTTATTGAATTATTTATTTGAAAGTGGATCAGCTTGCACACAACTGTATCATTCCCTCCCCTGCCCCCACTACTTTATTTCCCCTTTTCCTATTTTTTGGTCCTGCATATTACAATTGGATAATTTGTTCAGGATTTGTTTGATACATTCTTATGCATGAATTTCACTATTCAAAAAAAAGAAAAAAAAATTTAGAAGAATTAAAAAAATTTTTTTTACTTTTTAAAATAACAAATAAAAAGGGCATTTAATTTCATGTAAGCTTTTTTTTTTATTTTTTTATTTTTTTTTTTTTAATGTAAAATATTAAAAATATACCCTAATTTAAAATGATCTTTTCTGCAAACCGGAAGTCCTGTCTTTATTTGCTTAGGTTGTAATATTTTTTAATTTACTTTTACATTCTCGTGCCACATTTTCTGCAATTTTTATAAATTAGTAATACCTTTTTAAAAAAAAAACAAAAAAAAAAAAAAAACTTTGACCATTTTATTTAAATTTATTTTAGCAACTTTGATTACACCAGAATCTATTTTTATTATTTTTAAGGATGGTGTTGAGAAAAATGTTATTTTTGAGATAAACCCTTCTTTTATTAGCATTGAACCTTATTTTAATTTTTTTTTTAATCAGGAGCAAAAGCTCCAAACATTCCTACATGAAACATTAACCAATTCTTACCTTTATACTTTGGGCTTTGTTTGCTATTGACATGATGACAGGAATCCCCTCCCTCTGTCCCCAACTCTCCGATTTGGCCCTTTTGGTGTTAAGGACATGTGTATTGTTTGTGCTCTGTACTCTTAACTGCATCAATTCTTTTTCTTTCCAAATGAACTTGAACTATTGAGGACTTGAATGCAAGTCTTAAATTACTAAACATTTAGAAGGATTATAATTTGATTTCTGATACATTATTGGTATTTGCGTCACATTATTAAAAAGATTCTGATTATTCAGAGTTCAAATTTGATAGTTAATCTATCTGGAGATCTTTACTTTTTTTTTTTTTTTTTTTTTGTGTAAAGATGTTTACTATGAACCCCTTCTTTATTTTTAGGGAAAATTTAAAAACAAATTAAAAAAAACAAAAAAAAAATTATATTCATACCCAGATTTTAGAATTTGGATTTAGAGGGTTTGTCTCTCTTCTTTCACATTTGTGTGCCTCTCGTTTCTCTGCCTTCTCTCTCTTGTCTGTCTGTCTCTGTCTCTCTTGTCTGTTTCTTTCTCTCTCTTTCTCTCTCTCTGTCTCTTTCTCTCTCTCTCTCTCTCTGTCTGTCTCTTTCTCTCTCTCTCTCTTGTCTGTCTCTCTCTCTTGTCTGTCTCTCTCTCTTGTCTGTCTCTCTCTTGTCTCTCTCTCTCTTGTCTCTCTCTCTCTTGTCTCTCTCTCTCTCTTGTCTCTCTCTCTTGTCTGTCTCTCTCTCTCTCTCTCTCTCTGTCTGTCTCTCTCTCTCTCTTGTCTGTCTCTCTCTCTCTCTTGTCTGTCTCTCTCTCTCTCTCTTGTCTGTCTCTCTCTCTCTCTCTTGTCTGTCTCTCTCTCTCTCTCTTGTCTGTCTCTCTCTCTCTGTCTGTCTCTCTCTCTCTCTCTTGTCTGTCTCTCTCTCTCTGTCTGTCTCTCTCTCTCTTCTCTGTCTCTCTCTCTCTCTCTCAAATAAAACCAACAGAGTATATTACTCAAGATTAAGTACAAATTTTTCAGCAGCTGAAGAATTGCACCATTTAAAAAAAAAACAAAAAAAACAAACCCAAAAAAACAACCCAGCTGTTACTTGAATGTTTCAAGATTTCATTTTTTTTACATAAAGAAAAAACAAACTATTTTCCTGAATTTTTGTCACAAAATAATTCTGGTTATTAGATAACTTTTTTTTTTCTTTAACATTTGACACAAATGTCTTAATTTGTATTTTCTTTGCACTTTATTTTCAGAAAGCAGATGACATTTTTTTTCTCTTTCTGAAAAGTAATGTAAAAAAAAAGAAAAAAAACACCTTTTAAAAGGTTCCCCTCCTTCTGCCCCTCCCATCCCAATTTTACTTTAAATTTCACTGTCCTTATATACAGTAATATATATATATATATATATATATATATATATATATAATTTGGACATATATGCAGATATAAATTTTAAAGTTTTTCTTTACAAGTCTTTTATCTCCCACCCTATTTCTCGTTTTAAAAAAAAAAAAAAAATAGAAAAATTTCAAAAAATATACCTACATAAGTAATTGGAGTATATTACTCATTACTTAGTATGCTAACAATTAGCATGGAAATAACTTAACTTTTAATTAAGGAAGTCTAAACCATTTAGCCAGGGGGCGCAACTCCTTTTACTAGGGCTAGTGAATAGCACTAACCAGTATGATTCTTTCTTGGGGTAGAGGGGAGGGTTGGCAATTGAAAGTTTAATATTTTTTTTAAATACTAGGTTGGTTACACTTGTTGCTAATATCCTAGAAGTTAAACTTTCATCCCAGAAATAGTAAGCGTATAAACATTGTTTAGTAAGCTCTAAGGGTAGGTGTTTGAAGCTCACCTGGTTGAGATGTTGGCAGTGGAACATTACTTAACCAAACATGTGAATAAATCGTCCTTGTCTAGATAATTTAGTTGTATAAACTAGAGAAAAGAAAAGGCATGTTGCTTAACCTTGCATTAGTAGCCTCAAATCTCCAAAAATGGATAGTCCCCTGGTGTGTTTACACACCCGCAACACAAAAATACATAATGTTACAATGTATGTAAACTATTGTCATGAAGCTGAAAAAAAAAACATTAAATCAAAATTTGAACTTATTCATTGAAATGAAAATCATAAATTTATTGCAAAACACAAATTGTAAATTATAGGTGAAACACACTAATGTAAGCATTACTCATCAAAAATGGCCACAATATATTTCCATGTATAGAAAGATATTACATTAGTTAAAACTCATAATTACAGGACTGAAAGATCTGTTTCAATACTTGTTAGTATTTTCTGATGAGGTACAAACAAGTAGTATTAAAACACAATAGCCCTTATTATAAACACTTATAATAAAAATATTACTATATATATTTGTAACATATTTAAAAAAATATATAAGTTTTTTTAAAAAAATATATAAATTTTGAAAATTTGCCTTCATTAGTAAGGTGAGGCAACAGGACACCTCAAGGAATAAATGGTGTGAGTCTCTATGAAAACTGGGCCACACACCATGTCAGCAGAGTAGTAGAAGGGGGGGGGCAAAATAGACCAGTCACCAACTAGGAATTATGCATACTTTAGCGGGTATCAAAACACCTCATGTAACTAATGCAGGGCTAAAGAAATTGCTTTCATTTAGTTTGCAAAATGAGTGGAAATCTACAAACTTGTTTCAATAGTCCTACTTTAATTTAGAAATAAAAATCTCATAATTTTGTTTAGATAACAAAATATTGAGTTGAAAGTGCAAGGAGTGGTAAGAAAATTTAAAAGAAAAAAAAAAAACCATTTACATGTACTTGCATTGCTACAAGTTGACTTAAAACATACTGAAGTGTTGATCAATTTGTTTGTGTCAGTGGTAAATGCTTCAACTGACTTTTCTCCATGAAAAGGCATCCAACTGTTGATGTCTTCATAAGTTATCAGAACACAAACTTTTCTGATTTGTGTTTACAAATTTCATCACTGCTTAAAATGGCCAAGTAGTGTCAACCAGTACACCTTCTCTTTAATCACTGGGAACGACAATAAACAAGATTGTTTTTTTACTTAGGACTGTCATAGTTTACAGGACCTTAAAATATGCCATTGTGGTCAATTTTTATCAGATCTGGAACTTCAGAATCTGTGTACAATGCCACCCCCCCCACCTATCTACTGCAGTCAATTTAGAATCTACTTTCAAGTGGTTTTAGCTCCCACTTGTTTCTGGAAGAGCTGTCACACCCACTTGGACAGGAACGTGGCTTCTCCCTTTGTCTTTTGGGAATTCTATGGATTGTACCTGCATGATTTTGCACTCTTATGACAATTCCAGACAGAATTCTAAAGACAAAACTGACTATCTGGCGTTTTTTTACTTTATTTTTCTAAGTATGAAAGTGTGCCTAAATATGCACACGTTTTTATATTTCACATGTATGTATGTATGTACACAGGTACTTATATATATATATGTCCATGTGTTTACAATCTCTACACTGAGAGGATTTAGTTTTTGTCTTTGAGATGCAGTGAATGTGACAATTTTGTTCTTACACTATTTTGACTACCCTCTGGTTAATGCAGAGAATGTCAACTCGTGTTTGTTTTTATGCGGTCTTTTTTCTCTTTATGTTTTACTTCATTCATGTATTCACATATTATTCTTTCTTTTTCTGTACACTAGTTTGTTTTGATAATTTTTAATCTTTTTATAGATATTTATCATAGGCCAATTGTACAAGCAGAAGCACCACTACGATGCCCTTCCTTTGGTTTATTTATTGTACTTCCAAATTAATTCTGTATAATTTGTTGGGATATTGATAGATAGCTTTTTTTTTTTTTTTTTTTTTTTTTTTTTTTTTTTTTGCTATAAAAATTTACATGTTCATTCAATCTGTACATGACATTCTCCCGGGTCTGTGTGGTTGTGATCATCTCTAAAGGAAATATTCAATCAAGCTGTGAAAGTACTTGATTGGTGAGGATCCTCACTAGGGTTGAAAGTAGCCATAAAATTACTCATCTAGTTGGTCACTTTTTCCAGCCAATCTCTTGGGTCCTTTCCTCAGACACACTCTGGCTCCATCTTCTCTACTGCCCCTGATTTACTTATTTTATTTTTACCTACATTTGTTATATAGGAAGTGGGGATTATCAGTAAGATGTCTTATTTAAATCTTTACTTTTGCTTCCAATATTGTTCAGATGAATCTTTCCTCCCTTGCCTTTTTCTTTTCTTTGTATACCTGCTGTTAATACCTTCTTCCACCTGAACCATTCCTTTGTTTTCATGAGGTTGATGGCATTTCCCTACCCTCCATGCAAATGCCTCTTAACAAAAAGTGAAGTATATACTGGTTGAAGCAGTAACTGTACAAAGAGGTTCAGTAGATTAGGTGATATCAATGACTTCTTAATGTTTTTAAACAATAGATGTATATTTTGTTTTCTATCATTTTAGTGCCTTTGTCTATGACCCCCCCCCCTCGCTCTTGTCATCATGTCAGTAAACATTCATTTCCCCTCTCACTGCCAAACCTTTGTTTTAGTCCATTGTACTAATCACGCCATTAAAACTCAATCATACATCCAGTACCAGAGGACAATACAAAATCACTAATCTCGCTGTATATCTGCTTCTATTTTTTTTATTTATTTATAAATGCTAAGCTTAATGGGAGGGGAGGGTTTCAACTCGAAAAGCTGTGACTTAACAATTTTCCCAACTCTGAAAAGATGTGGCATAGGGACCTTCCAAAATTAGCGAGACACTGCTACCTACCTGTATACACCAAAGCATTTTGTTTTATTGTGGTGCAAGCAAAGTTGTTCTGGCATTAAGTGATTATTTCCTTTTTTGCCCTACCGTACGTAAATCTCGCTTTATCTGTGTTTGTGTGCATGTGTGATGTGCATATGTCAGTGACAGCAAAAAAATATTTATTATAATTTAGTTCGTTTTTAATTTATTATTTTCTTTTGTTGGATTAATAATTCTTTCCAGTTATAGAAAATAGGTTTTCTTACTTAATTTCCCAAAAATATTTTCCGTTTTATTTTATTTTTAATTATTTAAGAAACTTAATTTGAAAAAAAAAAAAAAAAAAAAATTTTAAAAACAAAAACAATTTTTTGTCATGTGTCATATTGAAAATATTCATATTAAAAAAAAAAATACAAAAAAAAAAAACCCTTAGATCATAATTCAATTTTGAATATTGAAATTTTTTTTTTTTTTCCCCTCTCTCCTTTGTTTACTCAAATTTCTAATCTTCTCTAGTCTCATATGTGAATGTCCAAAGAAATATTTTTGATATGAAACATGGGATAAAAATTGTACAAAAAAAATCTTTTACTCAAAGAATTCTTGGTCAGAGTATTAGATTGGTGATACTACAAACTTTGGGAACACCTGCCATAGACAATTACTGGTCAATTTTCATTGTGGAGCATATACATCTGTCACCCTGGACTGGACACCACTGACCAGAGATGATGTTAGGTATATATGTAACCCAAAATGGAAATAATAAAACAATTAAAAAAAAAAAAATTTAAAAAATTACCTTTTTGCTTTTGTTGTTTATTTACTTTATTTAAAAAAAAAAAAAAAAAAAAATCTTTTTTTAAACATTCATTTCTTTCGAAAGGCAGTTCTGGCCAAATTCACTTGCAATAAAGCAAGTTGCTTCCCTTGGCCTTTGAATTTTTCTGGTTTTTATATATTTGACAACTTATAAACTAGTTGCTTTTCTTTTAAAAGCGTTTCATGATACAAAATGTAGTAATGATATTATCAATTTTATTACTAATTGCACTTTTTAATTTGTATTTAAAGACTATTAAAGTTTCTTTGAGGGTTTTTCCACTACATTAAAACATACCTTTTCAAAATAAGCAGATTTTTTTTTTATTGTACATACTTGTTACTTTGCCGTATTTATTTCAAAATATATATATATATCATCAAACCAGTGCGTCTATTCACTTATCAAGTTATATGAAAAAGCCATTCTATATTCCAAGTAGATTATAATAAAAATTTCAGTTGTAGTGAATTGTATAAATAAGTGCTATGCATATTTAAATTCATTTGATGTTAAAATGTATTATGAATTATTGGAATATATGAAAGTGTTTCAATCTATCCGATTGATAGATGGTGTATCAAACGCATACGGAATTTTCCATTAAAAATGATATAAAAACAATAACGGTCCTTGCCCTGGAATCTTAACGAAAATTGAAACTGCAGTCAGAAGTTCAAGTATACTCAATTGGAGTATTACACACGATTAAAGTTTTAGTATTATATAGGGGTTTTCTCAAAAAGAATGAGTTTAAATAAAAGGACATGGTTTAGAAGCACTTGTTTCATGGCTGCATTAACTTTTGATATTCGCAGCATCCTTCTGTAAAACCATATTTCAGCTGCTTCAAGTTTTTTCCTTCATCTTCGAAGATATTGTCCAACATTCACTGCTATATTGAAGAACCGACATCACATAGCAATCCAGTACTATCCTCTTTGTTTCTAGTGACAATTGTCTTGTTTCTTAATATTTTACTCAAATTCTGGAATGCTTCTTTCGCCAGAGGGCAGATACTACACTTTGATCCCAGCCAAAAGGCGGAAGATATTTGATACAAGATCGCTCTTTAACGTGGGGACCGGAGTGCGTACGCTCGTAAAAATTTAACTAGACCCCTACCACCACCCTCCATACGTGATGGTTGGGTACTAATATGGTCGTACTTCTTAGTCAAAAGTTCGAAAAGCGAATGTATTTTCCTGCCGCCTCATACTGGCAGGATGTGATACAAGGTCACTTTAATGCAGGGAATCCGATGCGTATACCCACAAAATAGCCCACGCAACTGTCAGTCGCTCTGCCATCTTTAGTAGAGTGCAGGAGTTGCTGTCGTTCTGAATAATATCAGTTGAGAGATGAAATGTAGTCTATCGGCCCGTGGGCAGATACTACACTTTGATCCCACCCAAAAGTCCGAGAAGAGAGTATATTTCTGTTCGCTCAAGCTGCTACTGAATGTGACACAAGGTCAGTTTAAAGTGCACTTAACAGCAATACTGTGGAATAAGCATTCCTAAGCTCCCTCGGGACGTCCTCTTTTGGGAAAACCTCAGGCGCTAGGTGATATGCCTATCCCTCTTCCGAAGGAGGGGGTGTTGCCGAGTGGGAAAGTCTTTTGGGACTTGGGTTAAATTCTATTCGAACCATTCCGAGCCAAAAGACGGGAAACGTTAGCAAAATCGACATTTTTTCACAGTACCGAACGACAGAAACTGAGTAAGTTCATTGCCAAAAAATTTAATTACCATAAATAAAATTCTGCTAGATTACTTTAAATACGGATATGTCCGTAATTAGTGGATTATTATTAATATTATTTATTAATATTATAGCTCTTTTTATTTATTTATTTATTTATTTTGCCACCAAAATCCTTACGAGAATGGGAGCATTTACTTTTGTAACAATATGAATCAGCTGAGGTATTGTTTCTATCCGAAGGCGAATTGGCGTGGCGAAGGACGCATTACAGAAGCTGAGTATTAAGAGACCGGAAGATTTCGCTAGAAACAAAGAAGAGAGTACTGGATTGCTATGTGATGTTAGTTCTTCAATATGGACAATCAGAGATGAAGGAAAACTTGAAGCAACTGAAATGTGGCTCTACAGAAGGATGCTACAAATATCATGGATCGAGCAAGTGAGCAATGATGAGGTTTTGGAAAGGATGGAAATGAAAAGGAAATTAATACTGATCATCAGGAAGAGACAGCTGAAGTTCCTAGGACATGCAATGAGGAAGGAGGGCTTGGGGAACCTGATACTAACAGGGCAGATAGAGGGGGGAAAAGAAACAGGGGAAAGCTGCGGATAACATATTTGAAGGGCCTGAGCAGGTGGATGACAGAACAGGGGTTATGTGGTGTAACAAGAGAAAGCGTGCTAAGAGCCAACAGGGGTAGGGAGAAAGCCATGATCGCCTACATCCTGAAAGGACAAGGCACATAAAAGAAGAATAAGAAGTCTTGTTAAATTGTAAACAGTAGGACCAGTCGCAAAAACGAAAGCAACGATTACTTTTGATCGATGGTTATCAGTAAGTGGGATGTGCGTTGTGGTGCAGTGGATATAGACTCAGCACGAAAGATCGGGCGAGCCGAGTTCGAATTCCAGTTGAATTCTTTGTATTCACTTTCGCGCAAATACCCTTGGGAAAGGTATTAATCCGTCACTTCCTTCCAGTTATGGGTTAAATAATAGGATAGATTGGGTTCTATAGCCTTGGTCGGCAACCAGTCTACCGCAGAAAGCAATGGCAACCTACTGCGGGATAATCTTCTGCCCAGTCAGTCATGTCTCTTTCGAGACATGATCGCCCAAGCGTGTATCACGTATGGAACTTAACTGATCAGTAAGTGAAGTCAAGAGGGTCAGACAAATTCATGGAAGAAAGTTAAATTACTTTTTTAGACTGTTAAAAAAACAAAGAAAATTGTTATCTATAAAACTGGGAATCCAGCAAAAAGGCAGACAGAAGGAACGAAACGGGTCTCGCAGAACGGACAGGAAAGACGCCCTCTAAACTATGCACCTCACATACGCCTCATCTCTATTTCACACGCTTATAACAGTAGGTTACTACTCTAGAATAAAATCTGTTTTACTGCTAGAAATTGTTTTGTTTTTCACTTGTGAGTAACGATCTGGCCGAAGGGTCATCTCTAATTTACAAGCGTTTAACTGGAAGAAAGTGCACCCTATCAACAAACCTAGTCTGGGCTGCAACACAACATTATAGAGTAATTTTGATCCCAAAAGTGACTCGACTATAAAAGGTGTTCAATCCCTGGATTCAACGCAGAGAACGACAACTTGGAGAATTATTAAGGCGAATTACCTAAAACTTTCATCGCTGGGGCACAATT
Organism: Ascarosepion bandense; assembly: GCA_037127315.1. Taxonomy (NCBI): domain Eukaryota; kingdom Metazoa; phylum Mollusca; class Cephalopoda; order Sepiida; family Sepiidae; genus Ascarosepion; species Ascarosepion bandense. Next base: position 1,091,085 of record JBBBDQ010000976.1, on the reverse strand, counting down.
ATCTTTTTTCTTTTAAAAGAGACTCAAACCTTTGCATCCAACCGAGGGAATTGGTCAGTTGCTGGGCTGCACAGTAACTTAGTGAGCACACCCAGCCACGATCATGATTAACTATTTGGTTATTTACAGATTAATTAGACGTACACAAGGACACCTGGTAAGGATCAACTTCAACTGTAAACTTTATACGATCTATTATAGATACTTACTATACTTAGGATGTGCGTTGTGGTACAGTGGATATCGGCTCGGAACGAGAATCCGGGGAGCCGAGTTCGAATTCGAGTTGAATCCATTGTATTCACTTTCGCGCAAATACCCTTGGGAAAGGTATTAATCCGTCTCTTCCTTCCAGTTATGGGTTAAATAGCAGGACAGATTGGGTTCTATAGCCTTGGTCGGCAACCAGTCTACCGCAGAAAGCAATGGCAACCTACTGCGGGATAATCTTCTGCCCAGTCAGTCATGTCTCTTTCGAGACATGATCGCCCAAGCGTGTATCACGTATGGCACTTTAACTGACTGACTATACTTAACTTAATCTGGCACAAGGCCGTAACGATGGGCCATAAACTACATCACGAGTATTACCAAAACCGTAAATTCTACTCCAACAGCTTCTTTTCTCGCGCTTCCCGCCTGTGGAACTCCCTTCCACAAGTCTGCTTTCCCGACAGTTACAATCTCCAGGTGTTTAAATGTAGGGTCAATAGACACCTCCTATCACACTAACTCCCAACTATTCTCACAACACTCTCATCTACCCAACCCTCATTCTCGGTATCCTTACCCGCCTATCACCCACCCTCTGTTATTTCCTATATTTAATCAGCCTTTCTCCACTCTACGTAGCCCCCTGCACAGTAGTGGCAGTGACATGCTTTAATCAGCCTTTCTCCACTCTACGTAGCCCCCTGCACAGTAGTGGCAGTGACATGCCTTGCTTGGGGTGAAACGCTTATAAAAAAAAAAAAAAAAAAAAAAAGAACTAAATTGGATGGCACATGTAACAGAAGAGAAAATCTAAACTTATTTATAAATGGAAATGTGTGTGTGTGTGTGTGTGTGTGTGTTTGTGTCTGTTACCTATGGACTCCGAAACGGCTGAACCGATTTTCTTGAAAATTTACACAGTTGTACTATAAGCGTCTGCGAGTGTTCTTAGCTAGGTGTTGAGCTGAGATACCCCTCGATAAATATCGCATAATAAAAAAAATCAGGTTGTAGAAGGAATGGTCCGATTTTAATCAAATTTGATACACTCATAGACAAACGATATTCAGAAGTTTCAAGGTTGCAGTTCTTACAATAGTACAGAAAATCGATAATATATATATATAAAAGGCAAGATGTTTGTGTGTGTGTGTGTGTGTGTTTATCTGCATGCATGTCTGTATTTTCTTTCAGCCCTTTTATTTTAGTTTTTGCTTCGGGTTTGGCTCTAAGTAGGTATAATTGTAGTTCTTAGTCTCAGCCATGATACCATTTACTCAGAGGACTTATTTAGCCTTCAAAATTCAGTTTACGACGAAAAAAACTTATTTGATATCGATACCAAGGAATCAAAATTTCATTTTTTCTTTCAGTCTACGGTTTCGCTTTAACTGGAAAAATCTATTGCTTTTTAGTCTTTCGTGCCAACGTCCAAAGAGTCTGAGGTCCAGGACCATGGATTAGTTTTAAAGCTTTCATTACACCCGAGCAACGCTGGGTTATACTGCTAGTAAAGACATAATCAAGATGTTTATGTTCCACACTACATTAAATGTTTGGAAGGAAACGTGTACCAATAATGGAAAGAGCAATAAATAGTGGCGATTCTACAGGAGGTGGGATAGAAGAGCCACCCCCACCCAATTTTGGCTGACTTCTCGGCGCCTCCCCCACTCCCCCACACTTTTATAAGCTTCAGAAATTTATGAAAGTGACGAGTCTCTTAGATTTGTTGATCATCAGCTCTTCCCTCTGCGTTTTCTTTTTCATTTAACTTTTTAAGGCCACATACAGTTTCAAACCAGTTTGAAAGAAAAACAAAGAAAATAAAACAAACAGATAGATAAAAACAGACATGTTGTTAGGGAGGAAAAGAGGCTTAATAGTCATATTTTCATATGTGAAGGAAGACGTTAATTAGAAATAATGTCCCCAACTTGACATGTAGATACATAGGCAGTCAGTGATTTATGGCCGAGTGAAAGAATTGGCTAGCGTCTCATTTGTATTCTTTGTTTATTCTACAATATTTTGTGTCACTGAATTTTAGGTTGTAAAATAATCAAGAAGTGCCTGTAAAAGTAACATTGAGTTACGATCTTCGATTTTCTGTAGTGAATTGACTTCTGTGATAAGCACTTGCCGAAAAATATCAACCTTTTAGGGTAAAATGGGTAACTCGACACGTGCACATTTGAAAAGAGTCATTGTGTTTAAAATATATTTACTTTTCTCACTCATACTCTTTTTACACAATTGTGACTTTAAAGCCATGTAATTCTTTGCCTCTAGTGCTGAATAAAATCACTGAAAATTTCATAATTCAACATTTTTTTCTACACCCAGAAATCGTGAAATAAAACAAGGCAGAAGTGTTGACTTTAGAGGTTACAGAAACCTTCTATGAATTACTGACAATTAGTTTGTTCGAAGAGAACACGAGCATTGATGATGACAATTGAGGCTCCATAATTGTGATAAAGCTGGTTTAGGGACTAACCCAGTTGCTAATATTTCTCATTACACTTTACTTAGAACATTTCACGGTAGTTAAAGTTTTTTTTTATTGTAAATTTCTGGTAGTAAGGAATTATTACTTGATTGAAATCAGATAAAGGTAAGTTTCAATTTTAAAAATTGACTTAGATGACGTGTCAGCGAAGTATATTTTATTTTTGTAAGATTTTTAAAACAATTTTGGCTACGTTTTACGTAATGTGTCGATCAATCAAAAATAGTGGGAAATTTAATTTTTTTTTTCCAAATTGGAAAAAAAAAATAAATTAAAATCAATATAATTTTGGTTTAAAATACACCAGTGTATTTTCCTTACTGGAATTAAAATTTAACCTCTTGGCTTTCAATTAAGGCTAATTTTAAAGCTTGAAGATAACGTATTTATTTTTAAAATTTAAATTTAGGTATCGAAAATGGGTGGAGGTACCTATGTAGGTATCTCCGTTATCGAGGTGATAGATTTATAACTATCGGAAGTTGTTAAGAACGGTAAGTATGGCGACCATACGAGTCAAAATTTAAAACATAAAATATGAAAATTTTAATTTCTTTTTTTTTTTTTTTGGTTTTTAACTAAATAGTAAAATTAAAAAATGTAATTTAATATTTTCAGCAATTATATAATATTTTATAGAATTTTAGTTTAGATTTATAGCCAAACATTTGAATATGCTTTCTGACTAAATAAAAATTTAAAAATTTAAATTTAAAATAATTTTAATTTAATAAGAAAGAATGAAACTAAAATAACCAAACTAAGTTATTTTAAGCTATTTATTAATATTTTTATTATGTATTTTTCATATTATTATTAAGTTATTGCTAAGTTTAAGGCATGGTAAAAATATCTAATTTAATTTTTATAGTACTGCAGATGTTATAATTAAGTATATTTATATATATATATATTTGGTTACAGTATTATGTATTTATGCAATGCCTTTATGTATTTATGCAATATGTTCGGAAAAAAGACATTCAGGAATATGTTGTGGCCCTGAAAAGGGCCTTTTTTTTCTTCTGTTGCCTGTTCAACCCTGCTCATTTTCAAGATGAAGATCCTGCATAACATAGCACCAACTTCGTATTTGTTCAATTGATATTTGTCGACAACGTCATTGAAATAGACAATCCTACAAGATGGATTTTCAAAACTCATGATGTGGCCGACATATTCACCTACAGTCACAATTAATTAAAAAATTGAGGAATTAAAAAAAAATACTTATTTTTAAAGTTTTAAGGATTGACTTGCAAAACAAGCTATTGAATTTTAGAAACGTCTATAATCCAATCGGGGAAGAATAAAATGTGCTGTTTTCTATGTAAAAGGAGATAAACCAAAACGCTTGTTAACTTCTTATGGAAACATGTTATGACTCCTATGGAACATCGTACTTACTCAAATGGAACATAAATGAACACACACACACACAAAAAATTATTTAATTAATTTAAAATATTTCTGCAAAACGATTTTTATTAAACTTTTCAATTTTAGATAGGCAATATAATCATCAGTTCTTAACTAAAAAGTCTACTCGCAATCAATTCTTTAAAAATTTTAAAAATATTTTTAAATTTAATTTATTATGAAATTATTAAAAATAATAAAAAATAATGATAACAATTTTTTAAAATTTTATTTTTTTCAAAAATGTTTTTTCTTCAGTGTATAATGTCTTCAATAATTATTATTTATTACAGCAATTAAAAGCTTATCAAATTAAATTATATCAGAGTTTTATTGCATTTTTTATTTTACTCTTCGGAGAAGGTTTTAGGAAAATGATTGCAAACTTAAAATTAAAAAAAAAATGGTGATTTATATTCCCCAATGAGTCCTGCGTTGAACTAATAAAACAAAAGTTAGCCATCAGTGTAAAATTTATTAAGATTTCATGGATTTACGTGGAGGGGGAGTAACAGAGGAAAAAATATTTTTTATCAAGATTTTTAAAAAATATTAATTTCAATAGTAATTTAATTCAATTGTGAATGAGTACTGAAAGTTTCATTAAAATCTGACAATTATTTAATTTTTGCGAGAATTTCCAAATTAATGTGTTTGTCACCGAAAAAGGTGGGTAATGCAATTATTATGTTTCTATTGTAAAAGAGTCGTAACGTTTCTTTAGCCGCTAACTCAAATCAAAACAAAACTTTCTAACAAAATTTCGAACATGTTAGAAGGGATTAAAAAAAAAATTAAAAATTACTTTGATCTTTCCTCTTAATAATAATAATATAAACATTTTGAAGGAAAAAGTTTATTTTATTAAGTTTGGGACCTTTTTTTTATTCATACTATGCTGTTTTGTTATCGATTTGACTGGAGGTACCTAGCTCATAATCTCATACCTACAATTTGATGCTATGCTGTTCGATAAACAAATCTTCATCTATTTATACAAACGAAAAAAATTGCCAAGGAAATGCAAGATTTGGACATAACCCTCCTTTCAGAAAGAGAGTTACATACAATTAAAAAATCCTCCACACCCGAAGAATTAAAGACACCCACTTAACAAAAGATTAAGTTTTCCTCTAATGCATCCACTACTTTGGGTGAGGGATGTCTTGGGGGTAGTTCGGTTATGTCGAGCTCCCTACTTCAAGTGATAATTCAATAACTGTTAAAATCAGAATTTATTTTATTTATATATTATATAATAATAAAAATCCCACTAATGTATCTTTTTTACTGTAGGAAAGGAATCATACTTACGGGTGCCTTGACGTCGGGTAATAGTTAATGAGCTTAGCTGCTTGACTATTACTAACTGACGTATTAGATCTTCACCGAGTTCGCCAAACCCGTGTGTTTGTAAAGCTTACAATGTAATCTTTAGTGAATATGACATGCTCTCAGTTAAAAGGGGAAAAAATTGACGAGTAAATTAAAAACAGAGTGACCTCCCTTGTCTCACAATATAGCATTACTTTGTAAATGGCCACCCATAAACTCATTGATTTACTTTTAAAACCAGTTTATGATACAATATGATTAGGTAATAATATTATACCTTTTATTATTAATTACACCCTTTAATCTATATTTAAAGACAGTAAAAGAATGTTTAACGTTCTACTGGGCTTCATAGTTAATTCATTGCGTGAAAGTTTGGAGTAATAACTAAAAAAAAGGCGGGGGGGGGGCTTCTAGTCTTTTTCAAAATAATTAGTATAAATTTTTATTATACATAATTGTTTATTACTCACATTTATTTCAAAATACGTAACAGTGGAAAAGTAGTGTGCATCTATTCATTCACTAACCATCAAGTCATGTGATACATAGCGTCTTCCTCTTTCAATATTTTTTTGTAAAAAAACAAAAAAAAACACAAAAAATTTTAAAAATAGTCACGTGAACTGTATATGTTGTGTTATGCATATTGAAATTTATTAGATAATATTGTTATAATGTTTCATGAATGCCTATTATTTTTTACACACATAATTGTTGGAATACAGTATGTAAATGTTTGTCTATATATGCAGATTAATAGAATGTGGGTCGAAAACAAATACTGAACTTCCTATTTCAGTCAGTTAAGTGCCATACGTGATACACGCTTGGCGATCATGTCTCGAAAGACTGGGCAGAAGATTATCCCGCAGGAGGTTGCCATTGCTTTCTGCGGTAGACTGGTTGCCGACCAAGGCTATAGAACCCAATCTGTCCTGTTATTTAACCCATAACTGGAAGGAAAAGACGGATTAATACCTTTCCCAAGGGTATTTGCGCGTAAGTGAATACAATGGATTCAACTGGAATATCGAACTCGGCTCCCCGGTTTCTCGTTCCGAGCCGATATCCACCGTACCACAACGCACATATTTAAATTGTCATAAAAACAGAAAAAACCATTTGAGTTGTTTAATTTTAATGAAATTTGACATTGCGCTCGGCAGCCGTGTAAGATTAAAAAAAATGTCTGGCGTATTATGCATTATTTAAATTGTATCTTTGGAGCATACAAGCAGACAAGATTAGTATTTTTTTAGTGTTATGTAGAAGGATGTGCGTTGTATTGCATTGGATATCGGCTCGGAACGAGAAATCGGGGAGCCGAGTTCGAATTCCAGCTGAATTCATTGCATTCACTTACGCGCAAATACCCTTGGGGAAGGTATTAATCCGTCTATTCCTTCCAGTTATGGATTAAATAACAGGACAGATTGGGTTCTATAGCTTTGGTCGGCAACCAGTCTACCGCAGAAAGCAATGGCAACCTACTGCGGGATTAGACTGAACTATCGCCCGGTTCACACTCCACCCACGTCTATTGAACAGGTGAAGAGGCTCATCCCTTGTTCCCTGTTTAGGATGTGGTTTCCGGCTTTCTCTTTTCCAATCTTTTCACTATTACATAGCCCCCTGCACATCAGTGGCGTTACCGCCTTGCTCGGGGTGATACGATTAAAAAAAAAAATTATACCCAGTCAGTCATGTCTCTTTCGAGACATGATCGCCCAAGCGTGTATCACGTATGGTGACTGAGATGACATGTTGCCAGTTATAAGGGAAATAATTAATGAGTAAATTAAAAATAGAGTGATTTCCCTTGTTCCACTATTTACATGATCTAAGGCATCCCGGTGTGGTGTGAAAAATGGTTAGGAAGCTTGTCTATTGCAACTTAGTAGTGAGTTCCATCCTCACTGAGTGCCCCATACTCTAGCACCGCTTAAAAAATCAACTATTTACGATTTACCAACATCACCGAGCTAGAAGGCCTGTTCGATTAGACGTGACGCTACCACAATTTAAGCCGAAGCGAAGATGCTGAAAAATGACTGACTAGGTTTTTTTTAAGTATAGAATTTTTTAAAATTACAATTAAAAAATAACCAAAGGTTCAAATTTCATCTTCGAAAGCTATTAAATATTAATTTATAAAAATAAGGGAAAAACAAGCAAATAGTATAAAATAATAAAAATGTTTTATTACCGTCACTCAATTGCCGAAAAACAGCATAACATGATGCAAGGGCTCAACTCAAAATTAATAAAAACAAAGTTTTATCATCAAAAAGTTTATGCTCTTACTAAAAGGAGAGATCAAATTGTGTTGTCATTATATTAAAAAAATCTAATCTTTTCTAACACGTTCGAAATTTTTAATTAAATTTCTTTCTTTGTTTTCCGTCAACAATTCTCGCCATATTTACGTAATGCGACTATTAAGCAAAACAAAATGTAATATTGGCGTTGCAAGACACATTAATTTCAAAATTATTGCAAAATTTTTTAAAAATTGTCTGATTTTAACGAAACTTTCAGGTCTTATTCACAAATGAATGAAATTATTTACGCAATTATTATTTTTAGAAAATCTTGGTATTTTCTTTTACATCTATTACCCCCCCCCACTCCAATTAGTTGCATAAAACTTCTAGAAAATACATTATCTATACCAATTTTATTTATTTATTAATTAAATGCATGACTCATTGGGGAATGTAAATCATGTAATTTTTTTTAGCTACGGGACCATTTTCCCGAAAATCTGCTCTGAATAGTAAAATAAAAATGCATTAAAACTACGCTATTGTTTTTTTTAAATCTAAATAAAGTTTTAAGTGATTTTATAAATAATATAATTTATCATATTCGGAAGAAGAAAAAAATTCGATGAATAAAGAATTGTTTTCATTTTTTTATTTGCTAATTAAAGTTTCAATCATCTTTTTAAATTTCTTCCAGTTACTCAGTGTCTTCGGTTATTAATTCATTAAAAATAAACTTTATTTACAAATTGAAAATTCATAAGCTTAATACAAATCATTTATAATTAAGATTTTTAAAATAATTTTCAATTTTTATTATGTTAAACTGCACATTTTCTTTTACTACGGAAGCTCATAAGAGACTTATCATTAAAAGGTCACATGTTTTAAGGGTTCTTCCCCTTACGAAATGTAAAACTGGGTTATGTCAACTTTTGGTCATCATACTTCCAGAATGATTGATAGGCGCTGTCATCGCCTACTTGATGGGTCAATAAGTCAAACATTTGTGATTAAGAAATAGTATTATTCTAAATTTCATTCTATAAACAAGTAATATTTGCTTTAAATCAGATTAATTTAACTTTAAATTTGCTTATTTTCCAAAAAATAATGAGTGAGAGATGTATATCTTATTTTTGCAAGATTTTTAAAACCGAGAATTAACTTTTGTTTACAAAAAATGGTCGAAAAAAAGTTAAAAAAAGTCTCAGAATTTTAGATTCCAATGAATATAATTTCTGTTTGAAATGCACTCGAGTATTTTGCTTAGAGGAAATAGTAAATTCAAACATTTAGCTTTCAATTAAGCTAAATTTAAGTTTAAAAAAAAAATTATTTTTAAATTTTCAATTTAAAACTTAAGTATCGAAATTGTAGTGGAGGTACCTACAAAAAGTTACGATACTGATGCCAATTAAAATTGACGGAATAATTTTTCATATTAGACAAAGAAATGCAAACTAGCAACATCAACATGTACCGTTTGAAAGCAGCTGGAGGGTAATTCGAACGATTGCCTTTTACTATTTGAATGTAATATTAATTTGCATAATGTCAATATTGACACTCCTTTATTGACATGTCCATCTTGTGTCGATAATATCTTGATTTCATTATTTTTATCGAGGCAGTTATTACTGGATGTGATAAACTGGGCAAACTGTCAAATATTGGTTTCCTAAGTTTTTGCGTGACAAAAGGTTGTGGATGAGGTAATAATGCGTCACATAGTACTACTTTGTTTTTACTCACAGTATAGGGTTTCAGATGATTACGGAAGGTTTTAATTTCTATTGTATACTCACCTATATACAAGAATGGGATGTTCCCAACCTCTTAGATACGTGGACAGTATTGGAAAAAATGTGAGTAGAGTAGAGCGATCATACCGATTCATTTTTTTTTTTTAATCGTATCACTTTAAATCGAGCAAGGCGGTAACGCCACTGATGTGCAGGGGGCTACGTAATAGTGAGAAGATTGGAAAAGAGAAAGCCGGAAACCACATCCTAAACAGGGAACAAGGGATGAGCCTCTTAATAGACATGGGTGGAGTGTGAACCGGGCGATAGATAGATCTATCTACTCCAATTGAAAAAAAAAACAAAGTGAGAAGATTGGAAAAGAGAAAGCCGGAAACGACATCCTAAACAGGAAACAAGAGATGAGCCTCTTAACCTGTTCAATAGACATGGGTGGAGTGTGAACCGGGCGATAGATAGATCTATCTACTCCAATTGAAAAAAAAAACAAAGTGAGAAGATTGGAAAAGAGAAAGCCGGAAACAACATCCTAAACAGGAAACAAGAGATGAGCCTCTTAACCTGCTCAATAGACATGGGTGGAGTGTGAACCGGGCGATAGATAGATCTATCTACTCCAATTGAAAAAAAAAACAAAGTGAGAAGATTGGAAAAGAGAAAGTCGGAAACCACATCCTAAACAGGGAACAAGGGATGAGCCTCTTAACCTGTTCAATAGACATGGGTGGAGTGTGAACCGGGCGATAGATAGATCTATCTACTCCAATTGAAAAAAAAACAAAGTGAGAAGATTGGAAAAGAGAAAGCCGGAAACCACATCCTAAACAGGGAACAAGGGATGAGCCTCTTAACCTGTTCAATAGACATGGGTGGAGTGTGAACCGGGCGATAGATAGATCTATCTACTCCAATTCATATTCTCTCTTGTTTAACTCTCTGCTTCCAAGCGGAGAGGGACCCAAACGAGGCTCCACCGAAGAGTAGAATCTTGTTTTTGATGAAAAAACAAGAGCCTGATCCAGCCTTAAGCTAAGTCTACGGGATTTTTTGGGCTGAGCTTAAGGGCTCAGAATCCTTACTTTAATTGATCTATGTTGCATCCGCCTTAGTGGGAAGGTGATGAATACAGTACAGTAGAGCGATCATACTGATCCTACCCCCCCCTCTCTCTCTCTCTCTCTGTTGTTCAGCTCTCTGCTTCCGTGCCAAATGAATCTCTGCTGAAGAGTAGACTCTCGTCTGGGGTGAATAAACAAGAACTCGATCCAGCCTTACGGGATATTTTTGGTTGAGCTTAAAAACTCGGATTCCCCACTTTAAATGACCTTGTGCCACATCCGCTTTACTGTGGAGGTGGTAAATACCTAGTAGAGTAGAGTGATTAAACTGACTAGCAGTCCATTAGCAGCGTATCTACTTCACGCAGCGTGCAAATCTTGTAGTTGTTGATATACTATTATTCCCAGCCTCCGTTTTCGTGATTACTCTCGCAGTAGTAACCTTTTAGAGTTACAACAATTTCATCATCAGTATTTTGGTGTGTCTCTATTTTTTGTTAGTCGCAAACATCAATATTGATTACATTTGAAGGTCGTGACAAGCAATCGGCTACTATATTTTGTGAACCTTTTATGTAAGACATATCATTAATGTATTCGTTAATAAAACTGAGATGACGTTGTTGTCTATCGAACTTTAAGAGAGACTGGCTTTTAATAGAACTGCAAAGTGATTTATGGTCAGTCATTAATATTACGTTCTTTCTCTCCATTAAATGTTTAAAATGTAGTGTGCGTTGTGGTGCAGTGGACATCGACTCGAAACGACAAATCGGGGAGCCGAGTTCGAATTCCAGTTGACTTCCTTGCATTCACTTACACACAAATACCCTTGGAAAAGGTATTAATCCGTCCCTTCCCTCCAGTTATGGGTTATGGATAGATTGGGTTCTATAGCCTTGGTCGGCAATTAGTCTACTGCAGAAAGCAATGGTAACCTACTACGGGATAATTTTCTGCCCAGTCAGTCAAGTCTCTTTAGAAACATGAAAGCTTTTATCACGTATGGCATTTAACTGACTGACTGTTAAGTATGCCGCTAATAGTTTTTTGTCAAACGGGGAATACTTTTGTTGAGTTTGTAACAACTTTTTTTTTAAAAAAAGAAACCAAAAGAAATGGGTTGATAATCAATCATTTGGTGAAGTGCTGCTACAACAGCATAATTTGAACTGTCAATAGATGATAGTAACTTTCGACTTGGAGAAAGCTAAAGCGTTTGAAATTCTTAAACAGTTTTTATATTCTCAAAAGATTTAATTTCTTCCTTAGTAAGCGTTATTATATAGTGGAAGAACGAAATGTCCATTACTAATTTATATTTACGAGTCGACTCGGCGTAACTTGCGACATGAAATAGAGCAGGAAATAAGGAAACACGAAAAGGCGAAAGTAACCAGAACAACAATATATTAACAAAGGTTACATAGAGTTGAAAGCATGCAAATCAAATAAGGAAAGAAAAGTTATTTCCCTTTGTCTGGAGAGAGACGTAAATGTTCGATAGAAGGTTAAAATGAATAAAGTTCAGTTTGAATAAAGTTAATGTACATACTGTTAATGTCTTTTTTCTAATTGGAGTTTTTTTTTAGCGTTGCGTGTGCATGCTGGTGAGAAATAGAAATGTGCGCTACTAATTGCTACCTGCAATTAGTACGCGTGTGTATGTGTGAGTTAGGTAACAAACATGTCTGCTCTTGCCTGGGACAGAACCCTAACTGCTGGAACACGTGACGCTCCCGACTTTTATCGGCATGCCGTAGCGCGGGAAAACTAGAGTTATCACGTGAACGATGAATGACCGTGTGTGTGTGGGTGTGAATGTATCAAACCCCACAATATCAGAGACGTATTCGTTCTGTCAGTGGTAATATTATATTGCTGAAATTTGGTACAAGTTTTCTACAAAAATTCTCCATTCCGATAAACCTGCGTAAGGATTTAGAATCATTTGGTTGAGAAAATTGCGTTAATTAAGTTTTTAGTACTGAATTTAAGAGTATCGGCTAAAATGTGAAATTTTTTTTTTTTTTATCATTTCACCCCGAGCAAGGCGGAAACGCCACTGATGTGCAGGGGGTTACATAAATGTAAAAAGATTAATTAGAAAAGAGTGAGGAATACAAACTAGTTAGAAAGGAACAATAGAAAGCAGGTGCGATGACAGATACATAGGTGGAGAGAAAGCGAAGGTTATACAGGGGTGGGGAGAGAGCTAGAGTCCAGTGGTTAGTAGATGAGTATTGACTTTGCATTTAAATTTCTGGAGGTTGTAGCCGTCAGGAAAGCAAGAATACGGGAGCGAGTTCCACAGGCGGGAAGTGCGAAACTCGAGATCATTAACATCAAATGTACACTATGAAAAAGATTTTAAAATCTTACTCGCTGAGTTTCTGTGATACTTTCTCAAGTTGTTTGTAATGGCTGTCTTCGTCATCTGAGAAAAGAATTATCATCAATGTAAGTGAACCTACATTTGACGTCACGAAAAATACTGTCATTCATCCATCGGAAGATACTGAATTCGTTTCGAAAACCGAAACGCATATAATTGTACTCTTATAATCCGCAAGATATGGTTATTCCTGTTTTACATACGTAAACGTAGTGCACTGGTATTTGGTGTTATGCCGATTACAGGTCGATTTTCGAGAAAAAAATTTTGTAATGCAATTTAGACGACAGAGAATTTATATTTGGTATCGGGTAGCGATCAGGTTTTGTTATTGAATTTAGTAACCTCTAGTCATCTACGGGTCTGTAAGTGTCATCAGGTTTAGGTACCATATGTAAGGCTGTACTCCGTTCCGATTTGGAAGGGGAAATTATTCCAGTTTTCTGAAGTTTCCGAAATTCTTCCAGCGCTGTTGTATTTTTGAGGTGATAATTGTCTGGCTTTTGAGAAAGAAGGTGGACTGCTTCCAGTTTCAATTCCCTGAAACCCCTTTGAGTTGAAATTTCGATGTGAAGAGATTAAATTTGGATATTCCTTTATGATATTTTTTACTGTTGTGTCTGTAGGGTTGTCTGTACAAACATCAATGTTCATTATCGTAGAAGATGGTTGTGCTTTAGAATGCCTATTTGTTGTTTTATCGATTAGTTTACTATCGGTGCAATCAATCAGTAGTTCAAAATGGCGCAAATAGTAGATCACTTTCAAATATATTTTCTGGTCTCTGATTGGTTAATATATATATTTAAATTGTTTTTCAACATATGTGCTAAACCTTAAATATGTCATTCTGTTTCAAGTCGTTGAGGAGATAACTTCCTGTTCACTACAGATATAATAAAATAAATAAATTTAAAAACTGTCCAGCGAATGGAAAACACTACAAAAATGCGAGAAAATTAATTTGTAGACTGTAGACTGTAGACTTCAAATGAATACAGTACAAACAGTAAACAAAGAAAAATATTTTAAAATGAATTGTGGTATAAAAATTTAAAAAAATTGTAAAACAGCGGAGAAATTTTAAATCAACAAAGGCTCCGATATATCTCAACTGAAACTTACAAAAATCTGAGAGAAAAACCTATATTAAAACCAGTAAGTTGCATTTTCACAAGTCCTGAAGGAATAGTCCAATGCATTGTGCAATTTAATACCGTTACAGAAGAAAGTAAGGTCAAATATAATCTGGAGATATATGTCACTGAATGTATAAAGGGAGATAACTTATTGTCTCGAAAAACGTCTGTAAATGAATTTAGTGAAAATGTTTAGACAAAATAGAAGCGTGTATGAAGTAACGGAGACCAAGTGAAAATAATGTTGAAAAGAGACGCTTCACCCTACTGTGTAACAACACTTAGGAGTGTCCCATTCCCTACTTTGTCAAAGAAAGAGGAAGAATCAAATAAACTGGAAAACGAGACAATCATTGAAAAGGTTACAAAAAAACTACTGAATGGTGTGCGTCTATAACCAGTCGGTTTAGTGCCCTACATGATGCACGCTTGGGCGATCATGTCTCGAAAGAGACATGACTGACTGGGCAGAAGATTATCCCGCAGTAGGTTGCCATTACTGTCTGCGATAGACTGGTTGCCAGCCAAGACTATAGAACCCAACCTGTCCGATTATTTGACCAATAACTGGAGGGAAGGGATGGATTAATACCTTTCCCAAGGGTATTTGCGCGTAAGTGAATGCAATGAATTCAACTGGAATTCAAACTCGGCTCCCCGATTTCCAGTTCCAAGCTGATATCCACTGCAACACAACGCGCATCCGCGCGTCTATAGTCAGTTAAGTGCCATACGTGAGACACACTTGGGCGATCATGTCTCGAAAGAGACATGACTGACTGGGCAGAAGATTATCCCGCAGTAGGTTGCCATTGCTTTCTGCGGTAGACTGGTTGCCGACCAAGGCTATAGAACCCAATCTGTCCTGCTATTTAACCCATAACTGGAAGGAAGAGACGGATTAATACCTTTCCCAAGGGTATTTGCGCGTAAGTGAATACAATGGATTCAACTGGAATTCGAACTCGGCTCCCTGGTTTCCTTGTAAGTCCGAGTATGTGTAGATTTGAAGAAACTGAATCTAGCAGTGAAGAAGGAATATTCCATGTTACCAAATTTAGATGATATTTCGCCTACGCTAAATGGAGGTAATTTTTTTCTAAATTGGATGCTACCAGCAGATTGTACAAAATTCCGTGAAGTAATAAATGCCATCTACTCCCTACTTTCATTATTATTTTTGGAACATATTGCTTCAAAAGATTACCTTCTGCTATGACATCAATGCCGGAAATCTTTCAAAGAAAAATGTCAGAATTATTAAAAAATATCAAGAAATCGAAACAATTATCGACGATGTTCTAATCTATGATAGATCGATAAAAGAATACAATACAGGACTAACAACTGTTTTTAAAACATTAGAAAAAGTCGGGCTCAAGATTAATAAAGAAAAGTGTGAATTCAAAAATACACTATAATATTTTGGACACAATTTCTGGAGACGGAATTCAACCCAGCAAGGAAAAACTAAAAGCCTTTCAGGAGTTGCCTGGACCTACAAATTTAACTGAATTACGTCGTATAATCAGCATGGTCAGATACTTGGACAAATTTTTACTGATCGTATCTGAAACAATGCAACCAATGAGCGAATTATTGAAAAAAGACACTGTATTTGTGTGGGATTACCCACAAATCCTTTTTAAATAGTAAAGAAATTACTAACTCAAGCACCAATTTTATTCTACCATGATCCAACCTGCTGTAGTTAGCGCTGACGATATCAGTTATGGTCTCAGAGCAGCTCTATTTCAAGAAATAGATCGAAATTTAAAAATAATAGCAGCATATACCTGATGCACACTCAATAGTACTGAGAGGAAATACATACAAATTGAGAAAGAGTGTTAGGCATGTGAGAAATTTGACAGATATGTCACAGGACTTGAATCCTGTTAACGAACCATAAACCACCTTTACTGTTAATAAATACATGTGATCTGTACAACGCCCAGTTACAAGGTCAAAGACTTCTGATGAGAAATACAAAGAATAGAACCTTTATGTACAACAAGATAACACGGAATACAATTGAATATAAATAAATACTGTTATGAACGGGGTTTTTGTCTCATAACTAAAATGCCTTAATTTATAGTATGATTCATGGTCCGTGGACGAATATGTGTGTGTGTGTGTGTACAGCACGTGGAACGAAAAAAAAGTAGATGTCTACTCACGGTTGACTGGAAGATACATTTATTTTACATGGAGAAACATTACATAATATGTACATGCGGTATCAGTCCCAGGTTATCGGGTTGTGTGTCACAACCATTAGGGCAGAAGAACATACATGCGTTCTTTCACCATTGACGGTCATATTCCAAGTCTATTCCCTTATGCGTCCCACGTCTGAATGTGCCGTTGATCACGTGACTCGTGTGTACCCACTTTCAGAGGTAAAAAGGGAGGTACTCTGTTTGGGAACAGGAAAGGGTTAATTCCCTTGGAATATGTTTTATTCGTCCTAACAAATACTTTGTCCCAAAACATAAAGAGAAAATAAATATGTTGCTTCAGGAATTTAAGTTACATTAAAGCAAAATCTGACTTACTTGCTTGATGGATGATCATTTTCAGTGAGAATGAGGAGTGACCAAGGGATCGGGCTAAGAGCCCATCGAAGCGAAGTTGGAGAGGGAGAATTCGCTGGCTTTTTATATGAAAACATCTACCCTGAAGTGTCACGTAAGCATCTATGGAAGATAACTCCTTAATGTTTTAACACGGGAAAAGCACTTGTTGTACCTGATATACTATCAAGAAGTCCTTTGTCCGACACTGATAGTCATACTAGCAAAGATATGGGCGGATGTACAAACTGTATGGCAAGAACCAGACCAGCATTGGATAAGAAATTAAATGAAATTTTTTATTTCATCACCCAACAGAACATTGTATTGCAGGAAGTAATGCCTCTCACACTAAATGGATGGACACACAAAGAACAAACAATAAAAGAAGGCGTAAGGCCATATTTTTCAAGTTGAAATGACTTGTTAGTTAATGACAATTTACTGTCATACCTGAAAAACTTAGAAATATTAAAGAAACTTCATAATGATCACTTAGGACTAAACAAATGTCGAAAGAAAGCCAAAGAATCGGTGTGGTGGCCTAAAATATCTCAAGAGTTGGAGGAGTATTAAAAAATGCTCGTCTTGTAACATATATTGTCTAACAAATAAAATATAAGAATATAAGAACCACGTTACCTTTCCACCCCAAAAAGTTATTACTAAAATGGCCCGATATCACACCAATCAAGGAGAGAGACAAACTGGCAAAAATAAGAATGAAAAACTATTTTAATAGATTTCATGGTGCCAGAAATTTACCAACTCTAAAAAGAGGAGATAGTGTTAAAAAATAGATAAAGAGAAATATTAGGAACACTAACACTTAACACGCAGATAGTCACTGAAAATTTGAGTTAAAATAAGGAACAAAAAAAAGAAAAACGACAATATTTTCACTCTGTTTTTTTCCAGGAAAATGAAGATCTACTTAACTGCATGTTAGTGTAGAGAGCAATGGCCAAAATTTAAATGGAAGGAAAGGCCATGTAGGAAAATTAAAGATTTCAGAGGGTTAGGGTGGGGTCAACTGCCCGGTATCAAGCGGGCAACTGCCTCTGACTTAGGAAGAATGGCATCGCTAGGAAAATAAATAAATAAAACTTCAAAACAATGAAACAATTTTTTAACGAAACGGAGCATAACGTCGAAAAAGTAAAAAAAAAAAAAAAAGAAAAAAAAAAAAGAAAAGAAACCAAGAAAAATATTAGGAAGAAGAAGAGAGAAAAAAGGAAAAAAAGCAACGATTTCTCATACGATTACCACGCAGATAGTCACTGAAAATTTGAGTTAAAATAAGGAACAAAAAAAGAAAAACGACAATATTTTCACACTGTTTTTTCCAGGATATTTGATTTAACAAAGTAAGTTGGACTGTAACCAAAACAAAATTTGATTTGTAATTATTATTTGTTTTGTAATTTGAAAAAGTTACAAGTAAATTCATAAAGAAAATAAATCTGTAATGTGATAGATCCCGACTTGGCAGCTCGGATACAGTTACTTTCTCACCGGCGCCATGTGGCTTCCCTGTGTCTCTTCTACAAATACTTTCACGGCTTCTGCTCCGATGAACTTAGCTCACTGGTGCCCACTATATATAAATTTACTCGAGCCACAAGATTAGCAACTCGGTCCCACCCTTTTACTGTGAAACCAATAAATTGTAAACGCAAATTCTACTCCCTCAGCTTCTTTTCTCGCACTTTCCACTTGTGGAATTCCCTTCCATTTACTTGCTTTCCCAACAGCTAAAATCTCCAAGAATTTAAATGTAAAGTCAATAGTCATCTCCTATCTCACTAACCTGCATCCTCTCTCTCTCTCATGCTCCCTTCTCCGTCCACTCTACTCTCATCAATATTCTCATCCTTCTCTCACCCACTTCCTGACGCCCCCTATTACCTGTCACTCTTTCTCATAACATTCCTCCTATGTAAAACCCTGCAAAACAGTGGCAGTAAACTGCCTTGCTTGGGGCGATATGATTATAAAAAAAAATTACCTTAGGAAGGGTGATGTTATAACAGCATCAATAATGATGATCATGATTGCAAGGACTTCCGGTCCCACAAGACGGATCGTTTCATCATAGTGTGTCGGGTCATCATAGTGTTGCTTAAACTTTCAGCGGCCTGTCTCATATAATATATCTTCCCACCCTAAGTGAAACACGGATGTTATATTTTACTTCTTTTAAGACATTGTTGACTAAAATCAACTCTATAAATTATATTGTTCATTGATTAACGATAGAAACGCTGAAAGAAGAATTAAATGATGTATTTCACTATTACGAGTTTTACTCCATCTTAGTTTTGCTTTTTTATTTAAAAAAGAATTATTTCACTTGAATTAAAAATTAATTTTTTTTTAATCATATCACCCCGAGCAAGGCGGTAACGCCACTGATGCGCAGAAGGCTACGTAAAAGTGAAAAGATTGGAAAAGAGAAAACCGGAAACCACATCCTAAACAGGGAACAAGGGATGAGCCTCTTCACCTGTTCAATAGACGTGGATTATGGAGTATGAACAGGGCAATAGATTAGTCTATCTACTCCAATTTAAAAAATAAATAAATAAATAAAGGAGTGAAAAGATTGGAAAAGAGAAAGCTGGAAACCACATCCTAAACAGGGAACAAGGTATATTCCTCTTCACCTGTTCAATAGACGTGGGTGGAGTGTGAACCGGGCGATAGATTAGGCTATCTACTCCAATTGAAAAAAAAATAAATGAATAAATAAAAGAGTGAAAAGATTGGAAAAGAGAAAACCGGAAACCACATCCTAAACAGGGAACAAGGGATGAGCCTCTTCACCTGTTCAATAGACGAGGGTGGAGTGTGAACCGGGATTGCTTTATATTAATCATTTCACCCCAAACAAAGCTATAAATGGAATAACACGAGAAAAGAAAAATATTTAGGCGAGATGATAATAAATGAACAGGAATTAGGTAGACAGAAGATAACAGTTGATATTACATTTAAATTTGTGTAGATCAAAGTTGACTGTAAAGCAAGAAGCCAGAAGAAAGTTCCACAAGTGAGAAATGCGATAGAAGAAACAGTTAACATAGAACTCACGGTTACATCTAGCGAACTCATCTGTAAAATGATGAGACCTAGCCACCAATCTAGTACTGCATTTAAATTCGTAAATTCTAGGCACCATAGTGAAAATTTAATCCGAACAATTACCATGAAAGTATTTATACAAAAGGTACAGGGAAGGTACATTATGGCGTGGGAATGTGACTGAAGCCCGGATGTCAGATCAAAACCAATGAGATTCTTCTTTATATATATATATATATATATATATATATATATATATATATATATATATATATATGAAATACGAGTCGATTTGTACGAGTCGATCCCACGAAGAATTCAACCTGTAATTAATGTCAAAGGCGGTCCTACCCCATATTGAAATAAATTACATGGAATTCTATGTGGGATCGACTCGCACGAAGTTTTGTTTCCAGTATATATCGTTTTTTATCCATTCTTCAGCTAAAACAGTCTCCAATTCTTTCAGTGATGATGGTGGAGGATATCGACTCCTCACTTGCTTTTCTAAAATGAATCATTAATGTTCAAGGATGTTAAGATCTAGGGACTGTGGTAGTAAGATAAGATGTTCTACTTCTCTAGAATGCTCCATGTGCCATTCAACTGCAACTTTAGCAATATGAGTGTATGCACCCTGAAAGATTGCATTTTCCTCCGGAAACTGTTCTTGAACCATAGGATGAAGTTGATCACTTAAAGTTATTAAATAGTCTTGACTGTTGATTTTAATAAACTTATTTAAATAATGTTAAAAAAAAACAACAATAAACACTACTAATATGAAATCAACAAATATAAAAATAGACAAGCTTTTGGAAGTTTAATCAACTTTTTCAAATAATACGATGATGGTATTAGGTGTTTCTATCAATGTATCCACCACTTGTATGTGTGAATAAAAAGACACAAGCGGAAAAAACTATTCTTAGCCGACGCGTTTCGTTCACTGAGGAACTTTATCAAGGGAATGTAGAATTTATTTTGCTGCACGTATTTATATACAAAGGCGAGAATGTCATTGGTTTTTATATAAACACGTGAAGCAAAATAAATTCTACATTACCTGGATAAAGTCCTCTAGTGGACAGAACGTGTCGGCTAAGAATAGTTTTTCCTCTTGTCTCTTTTTCAAATGGAGACAACCACTCTATGTACATTTAAACTTTTTTTTTTAATCTGAGGTCGGAATAAATTTTCATGGATTCCGGCTTACATATTTTATCCACGAAAGAGTTTATTTATTTAATCGATAATAAACCTTCATTCAGTCTTCTAAATTGCTGGTTTTTAACTGCTCTCTGCTTCCTTTATGGGACACGAGGCGAAAATTAACCAAAATCTACTTCCATCGGGCTTTATTCTTAAAGTGGGTCGGTCAGCGTCGATCCTTGATGCTTGAAACGTCGTAAAAGAGAAACTGGACAACTCCTGGAACCACATTTACGTCTGCTGAGTTCTATGTTCATTTTAAGGTTGACGGGAAGAATGGTAAACAACCACTTCCTCATGTTTCACCGTATCGCCCTTCTTTTGCTAAAAAAAAAAAATTAAGAAAGTGAAATCGACGAGTTGAGTTCAAATTCCGACAACCTGATGCATTCACTTTTGCACAAATGCCCGTGGGAAAGGCATTAATCTACCTTTTCTACTCTCAACTATGGGTTAAGTTAGTGCTTGCACTTATAAGGACAGTTATGAGAATCTCTCCTGAGATCTCGGTCGTTCGGTAAGCGGATGACAGGGCTGGCAGGAACTTGTCTGCTACCTGAAACCGGTGCGGCTGCAATTGGAACGTTGTCAGCGGTCGGCAAGAACGTCATCGGCATTTGGTAGGAACGGCCGTAGGCGGGGACGTCGTTCGCATGGTGACAACGAAGACTCCAGGCTGGAACGTAACCCACAAGCTTGAACATAGCCTGAGGAGGACAGGTTTGGCTCCCAGTCGGGTCTGCCGCGGATGGGCGAGACCACGGCGAACTAGCACGTATGCACTTCGGCCGTGGGCTGGTACGTGTTTTACTTCCTTTGCAGGATTCGACCGCGGTTCAACGGGATAACTATGAACCACAGCAATTGGACTTGAGCAGATGTCGTCTCCTTTGCCGAATCGATCGCGTGCAGCGGGATCTCAGGCAGACGAGACCATCCACCTCCGAAGCAAGGTCAAATCTAGAGTGGTACCGGCTGCTAACTAAGACGTAATCGGCTCCGGGAATCAACCGCGCATAGCAGGATCGCAAACGAAGCGTACGCCAGAGGTGGCCAGAGAGCAGAAAGCAGAAAGTGAGAATTTAAATAGTGCACAGATAGTACACTTTGATCATGCTTCCCCACCCCGGACCAAGAAAGGGCAGTTTTTTTTCGAAAAAGTGACGCTGGTTAAAAAGAACAGAGTTCAAGGAGAGGTAATTTTTGAAGATCTTGGTTGACAGGGAAGCAAGGTACCGGAAGAGTGTCCCACACGCGAGAAGCGCGGAAAAAGAAATTATTAACATAGAACTTACAGTTACATGTAGCAATCTCAAAAGTTAAATTACGTGACATAACTGCCAATCTAGCACTGCACTTAAATTCTTAAAGTCGTGTTATTAAAACGGGAAACTTATAAAAACAATGCATATTCAATAATTTAATAATAAGAACAAAATATAAGGGACACTTAATATGAATAAAGACCAAAAGAAAACTTAACTGACGCGTTTCGTCTTCTGAAGGAATTTTTCAAGGTAAATGTTTTAATAATGTCTCTCAGAGGACGAAATTCGTTGGATAAGATAATTTTTCATTTTGTTTTTATTCATATTGTTTTTATTTACATATTTACTCTATTTGAAATTTTTACACTACAATTGACATACCAAGAATACGGAACAAATATTCTAAACAGAATTTAAATGTGCTAAAAATGTTATGGCTATAAATATAATCACTTTTTTCCACCAGCAAGAAACTGTAGAAAAAAAGGCGAAAAGAAGACGCAGCATTTGCAATTTTACGACGCAAAGACATACTCTGCAGGAATAATAGAAATGCAGCAGACGACATTGCGTAACGTGATATGCAGTTTTTCGGTTGCGTTTTTTTCTCGCCCGACGCACATTAATGATAGCATAAATGCATTCGTCTAAAACAGAAGATTCAATGAGATGCCTAAATAACACTCGCCCATATTAGCGCCTTCCGCACCATCCACGGCCGACAAACACCATAATGATATAAGCATTGCCAGAAATATTCCCCTTGAAGTAAAAGGGTCTAATTCTTTTACTACACAGCATGATATGGTGAAAGTTAACGGTAGCGCTAACATAATCTGTTTCCTTATAAGGAAATATTCGGCATTCGAACAATTAGAGTTATTATCAGTTGAAATTTATATTAACTTTAGACATGAGTAATTTCCGTTCTGGGGAACCGATTGTAATGACGAATTTATTAGCCCCATTGTTCCTTAATTATATAATCACAAGTGATGAAAAGTGGGTTGCATACAACAATGTTCCCAGCAAAATAATGATTATATCTACCGACGACTTCAAATGGAAAAATAAAATCAATGTGCGTGAATTGGGATCGTGGTGGTATTATTATTATTATTAATTTTTAATCATATCACCCCGAGCAAGGCTGTAACGCCACTGATGTGCAGGAGGCTACGTAAGAGTGAAAAGATTGGAAAAGAGAAAGCTGGAAACCACATCCTAAACAGAGAACAAGGGATGAGCCTCTTCACCTGTTCAATAGACGTGGGTGGAGTGTGGACCGGGCGATAGTTCAGTCTATCTACTCCAATTGAAAAAAATAAACAAAAAAAAAAAAAAGTGAAAAGATTGGAAAAGAGAAAGCCGGAAACCACATCCTAAACAGGGAACAAGGGATGAGCCTCTTCACCTCTTCAATAGACGTGGGTGATTTTATCTATAGTTTTTTTTAAGCGTAATGAAATACTAAATGCACATTTGTACGTTCATCAGCTGCAACATGACTTTAAAAGTTTGGTTGCACTGTGCACTCATCAATAAAGAAAATGTCGTTCTCTTCCATGACGACGCAAAAGCGCATGCAACAAGAATAACACACAAAAAAGAAACATTTTTAAACTCAGTTGTATGTTCTAAGTGGATGTGCGTTGTGGTACAGTAGATATCGGTTCGGAACGAGAAACCGGGGAGCCGAGTTCGAATTCCAGTTGAATCCATTGTATTCACTTACGCGCAAATACCCTTGGGAAAGGTATTAATCCGTCTCTTCCTTCCAGTTATGAGTTAAATAGCAGGACAGATTGGGTTCTATAGCCTTGGTCGGCAACCAGTCTACCGCAGAAAGCAATGGCAACCTACTGCGAGATAATCTTCTTGCCCAGTCAGTCATGTCTCTTTCGAGACATGATCGCCCAAGCGTAT
Organism: Ascarosepion bandense; assembly: GCA_037127315.1. Lineage (NCBI taxonomy): Eukaryota > Metazoa > Mollusca > Cephalopoda > Sepiida > Sepiidae > Ascarosepion > Ascarosepion bandense. The sequence goes on along the minus strand of JBBBDQ010000976.1, from coordinate 1,066,912 downwards.
ATCACGTATGGCACTTTATTGACTAACTGTATATTCTAAACCAATCCCTCATATTCACCTGACCCTGTACTAACCGATTATTTCTTTTTTTTTTTTTACCGCTACAAAAGGCTATGACGAGGGAATCTTTATGTAATGAAAACCAAATTCACCTCAAAACCTGCGGAAGTTTACTCAAAAGTTATCGAAGAGCGACCTGATTAACGGCAAGAAGCCATTGCAAATAATGGCCAATGTATATTTAAATAAAATATAAATGTGCGTTGTGGTGAAGAAAGTGCGTTGTGGTGAAGAAAGTGCGTTGTGGTGCTGTAGATATCGACGCGGAACGAGAAATCGGCGAGCCGATTTCGAATTCTAGCTGAAGTCTTTGCATTCACTTACGCGCAAATACCCTTGGGAAAGGTTTAATCCGTCTCTTTCCTCCAGTTATGGGTTAAATAATAGGATAGATTGGGTTCTATAGCCTTGGCTGGCAACCAGTCTACCGCAGAATGTAATGGCAACCTTTTGTGGGATAATCTTCTGCCCAGTCAGTCATGTCTCTATCAAGACATGATCGTCCAAAGCGTGTATCACGGATGGCATTTTACTGACTGACTGATGTTTCGCTTTAAATTTTCTCTAATGAGTTGTTGACTTAATAAGTTATTCCCGTTCTTTACACTTGTCTTTTTTTTTTTCAAGACTATCACCGTGTCTCTTCCCTCAAAGATACCAGGACCATTCATGTCAAAGCTCGTGGACTGACGCTGCAGAATCACAAAGAAGTGTACCGGATAACATAAACCACATCACTTGAGTATATATAACAAAGATAACGGTTAGCCCTAAACTTGAATAGGTTAAGATTGTAGTGATCGAGGAACCATCAACTTGGGAGCCGGTTCCACAAAGCAGCGGTTCGTGGGACAAGCTACTCGAATGGAACTTACATTTCTGTGATGGAATACGAAGGGAATGAGGGTGTTTTTTATTTTTTATTTTTTTATAATCGTATCGCCCAAAGCAAGGTATTTTACTGCCACTGGTTTGCAGGGCATTACATAGGAGGAATAGTTATGAGAAAAAGTGACAGGTTAGAGAGGGTGTCAGGAAGTGGGTAAGAGAAGGATGAGAAGACTGATGAGAGTGGAGTGGACGGAGAAAGGAGCATGAGAGAAAGGATGCAGGTTAGTGAGATAAGAGATGACTATTGACTTTACCTTTAAATTCTGGGAGATTATAGCTGTCGGGGAAGCAAGTAAATGGAAGAGAATTCCACAGGCGGGAAGTGCGAGAAAAGAAGCTGAGGGAGTAGAGTTTACGTTTACAATTTATTGGTTTCACCGTAAAAGGGTGGGACCTAGTTGCTAATCTTGTGGCTCGAGTAAATTCATATATAGGGGACACCAGAGAGCTAAGTTCATCGGATCAGAAGCCGTGAAAGTATTTGTAGAATAGACACAGGGAAGCCACATTGCGCCAGTGAGAAAGTAACTGTATCTGAGCTGCCAAGTCGGGATCGATCACATTACAGATTCTCCAGTGGATTTTGTCAAGGACCTCTAGGTGGATAGCAGGAGCAACCGACCAGCAGTATTCAATGCACGGGCGGATGGTACATTTATATATATGCAGGATTGTTCCAGACAGGAAAAACTTCCTGGTCCTACACAGAGAACTTACCTTCTTAGCAGCGGATTTAGCTATGGATTCTAGTCATTTCACTTGAGGTCTGTTGTGAGAGTTAACCCGATGAGACACAGTGTTTTGCTTTCAGGGAGATTACCCTGATCCATGCTAATTGTGGGTAGGAGCCATTGTCTATGATGGTTAATAGATAGTAGCTTCAATATGCGTGGCATGGCGGGTCTTAGCCGTGGAAGTTAGGACTTGTGGAACTAAGGAATGAAATTCGTCTGAACACTTTCCATGGAAATAGCAATAGAGCTGCCAGAGGCTTCCGATATTTTGTCTATGAGAAAGGGGTTACAGAGTGTTAAATAATTCGCTACCCATAAGGACTCGGAGACGCATTTAACTTAACGAGAATAGAAAGTAAAGACTGGGTGGTTCTTTTCTATATGTGGCAGCAATTCTCCATCTTACGCCTGATTTGACTCTTGTAAAAGAAAGAAGGCAGATATTACCAGAACCCAGGAATTTACTGGAGAAGTACAGGAAACAGACCATTTTCCTATAATCTTTAGCGATGTATCGTATGCACTAGTTCCACTTGAAGTCTAAGTTGAGTTTAAATCCCTATAGACGCTCAGGATACGAGGCCTTTCTGACAGAACATCCGTTCATCGCAACTGGTGAAAGTTCTGGGCTTCAATCATCTTGATCTTGAGAACTTTAATTACAAAGAAAGCTTGCCTAAAAAGTGTTATCTTCCAGAATTACACTGGTTGACCGTTTTTTCTTTTCTCTTTTCTTTTGCTAAAAACAATCGTTGTTATTGAATATGTATGTATGTATGTATGTATGTATGTATGTATGTATGTGTGCGTGTGTGTGTGTGTTTGTGTGTGTATGTATGTGTGTGAACCTTGATTAATAAAAACGTCACCTGACACATAGTTATTAGTTTAATTTTGAACGTGAATTTTCACTGCAGAATATTGAGATCAATATTTACTACTGGATTATAGTACATGCGTGTTAGTGTGTGCGTGCGTCCCTGTGCGTGTTTGTGTGTGTGTGTGCGTTCGTGCTTGTCTGTGTGTATGTGTGTGCGTGCGCACTTTAATCAACATGAAATTCAATTACCGCATCTTGGAAAACTGACACCATTTCCTGTTTTAGGCTTGTACCTAATTAGTTACCGCCATGAGATCTTTCTGGAATAGTTTTGAAAACACAGATTCATTTATCACGAGAACCCTATATATATATATATATATATATATATATATATATATGAAAAGATTCTTGGTGGTATAAAATTTTATTATGGCAAGCAATAAGCGGAATTTTAATGACAAACTAAATACTAAGAACTAAAACAAACTACCGGTTTCGTCCCAGATCTCTTTAGGTTTTAATTTTCTGGGAAATTTATTCTTAAAAGTAAAAGAAAATTCTAATGAGAAGGGGGAAAAATATATGAAAAAAATATGATGATGAAATTACATTCAAACTCAACAAGCATTCTCTCTGTTTACACAGAGCAGGCTTGCGAGATTTGATGTAAATGGACTCCAGAACTTTTAAATGATATATGGAGTGAGACTTTGCGAAGATTGAAAAACAGTCAGCACCCAATCCAGCCAAACATTCCCTGCTAGTTATAGCATGGTGTGCAATAGAAGACCCGAAGGTATTTACTAGTTGACCACTATTTGCGGACGGATTCAAAATTCTGGGGGTGGGGGTCAAATGCTGTTTAATTCTAAAATCCAAACACTGAGATGTTCTACCTTTGTAGTCGCATTCACAACTACATTCAAATTTATAAACAAAAGAAAATGATGTGGAGGCAAAACATCGTTGCGAATGGAAGAGAGAATTGCTCGAGTAAAAAAATATTACTCGAACATTAGCAAAATAATAACACTTACAAATGGAAAACGAAATTCGCCTTGCTAAAGATTCACCTTCTGTACCAATGTAAGGAAGACGTAAATAAATTGGAATTTTCTTTTACTTTTAAGAATAAATTTGCAAGAAAATTAAAACCTAAAGAGATCTGGGACGAAACCGGTAGTTTGTTTTAGTTCTTATTATTTAGTTTGTCATTAAAATTCCGCATATTCTTTGCCATAATATATATATATATATATATTGTCATCCGCAGACAGATCTCTTTCGCTGTATCACAGCTCGTCAGTACAGTTAGACTCCGATTGCTTTTTAACCCAGGATTAAAACCCGATCGAACTGGCGTCAGTCGGCGATTCTACCTCTGGGCTATGGGTGTTCAGTGGAAGAAGGCAGACTTTTTAGCGCATATATTATCATTATACGCGCCCAATAGCTAGAGTGCTCTAATTAATTTTACTGAATGAGCGATGCGTACACACCAGAGTAGCTACTGTTTTTCAAAGTTTACCATTCTTCCAGAGTGCTCAATCAGGGTGTGAGAGCGTAAATATTGTCCAATATATATATATATTGGACTCCCCAATAAAGCAACTCTGTTAGAACCGAACAGTCAGACTACTGGCACATCATATGATTTGATTCTGGTGGCGAATGACTATGAACAACCGATCTCACTATTTGGAAGAGCTGAACACAGAGAACTTTTCCCATAAATTTACACTCACTCGTTACATTCCCTAATGTGGTAATGCTCTTAAGAAAGGAATGAATTCATCTTCTACTCTCCTCCCCAGCTATGAAGAGCAGAACAGAATGGGTCCTATAGCCTTGGATGGCAACCGGTCTAGAAGAAGGAAAACAATAAATTCAGAATCTGAGGAGGATGTTTTGAACATCTAGTGGTACACACACACACACACACACACACACACACACACACACACACACACACACACACACATCTATATCTATATCTATATATATATATATTGTTTTATTCGTTAGTAGGATGTGTTTTTCTTAATAGAAAGACACTTACTCGAATTCCAGTTGCTCCCAACAATTGAAAGCAAGGAATAAATTAAAAGTAACACAAAAATAGCACTCAAACAATCAAAACATAAAGAGAAGCAAACAACACCAAAACGAAACCGCATTGAAAATAGCGAAGGAAATGGCCGAAAGCGGTTGGGATAATTGGCAATTTTGTGTTCGTTCACTCTCACCAAACGGAAAAATGGAAAAATGATGGAAAAACAAAATAACTAAATGAAAAGTTAATAAAATTTTCCTTGTCCGTCATATATATATATATATATATATATATATTTGGACAGCATTTCTTTCAAACATCTCTCGTTAGATATGACGGACAAAAAATTTTTTATTAATTTTTCATTTAGTTTTTCTTTCCAGCATTCTTACATTTGTGTGTGTGTGTGTGTGCGTGTGTGTGTGTGTGAGAGAGAGAGAGAGAGAGAGAGAGAGAGAGAGAGAGAGAGTGAGAGAGAGATTTAAATTTGGATGACTGTTCGACAGGAAGTAGCTAAAGGAAGCGGAAAGAAAGGTTACATATCAGTCAGTTAAGTGCCATACGTGATACACGCTTGGGCGATCATGTCTCGAAAGAGACATGACTGACTGGGCAGAAGATTATCCCGCAGTAGGTTGCCATTACTTTCCGCGGTAGACTGGTTGCCAGCCATGGCTAAAGAACCCAATCTGTTCTGCTATTTAACTCATAACTGGAAGGAAGAGACGGATTAATACCTTTACCAAGGGTATTTGCGCGTAAGTGAATACAATGGATTCAACTGGAATTCGAACTCGGCTCCCTGGCTTCCACTGTACCACAACGCAAACTACAAAAAAAAAAAAAAAAAAAAAATACAAAACAAAAAGAAATGCATGTTAATCAGTAAAAAGAGGATCCCAAAATGCCAACTACAGGCTGGGGATACTAAAATCAATCAGCTACAGAAATTTAAATACCTGGGAAATGTCCTAACAGATGACGGAAAGTGTGACACTGAGATCCGAAGTCGTATTGGCATGGATAAGGATGCATTCCAGAAACTGAACAGATTATTGAGAGACAGGAAGATTTCGCTGGAAATAAAGAAGACAGTACTGGATGTCTGTCCTTCAATATGGCAGTGAATACTGGACAATCTCATCAAAGATTAAGGAAAGACTTGAAGCAACCAAAATGTGGTTCTACAGAAGGATGCTGAGGATACCGTGGACCAAACATGTGAACAACAACGAGGGATTGGAGAAGATGGAAATGAAAAGGAAACTGATACTTAACATGAGGAAAAGACAGCTGAAGTTTCTGAGACATGTTATGAGGAAAGAGGTGCCTGGAGAATCTGATGCTCATGGGACGGACAGAGGGAAGGAGAGATAAGGGAAAGCAATGTGTGACATACTTGATGGACTTGAGCAGGTTGATGTGGAGCGGCGGTTTTAGTGAGATAACAGGAAATGGGGTGTTAAGAGATGCAAGGGAAAAGCCATCATCTACGTCCTGAAGGGACACGGCACGTAGAAGAAGAAGTTCGACGAAATCGTAAAGATATGACAATTAGTAAAATAACTTTCATATTGACAATTTGTGTTATCAGAAAAAAAAATGGATTGTAACTCTACAAAATTCATATTCGTGACAGAACGTAATTTACATTCCATATCAGTGGTTGATATTTTTTATTAATGCTGTCCCTTTCGAAATTAGATTTTACTAATTTTTTAAAATTTTCGCATCGTTTTACCATTTTGAAAAAAAAGTTTTCATATGATTAAGTCTTTAAGATTTACTTGAAAGAAAATGACGCTGTTTGTTTTGGGCGGAGTAGGTAAAGACTACATCGGTCATTAAAATTTGCCAACTTCTTATGTAAAACTTTGTAAAAGCCTCCAATTGCATATAAAGATTTTAACATCAGGACATTTTAAATTAAAAAAAAATAAAGTGGAATTATCAGTTCGTGACGTTGGTAGTTATAACATTGATATGTGTTGTCTCCAAGAAACCTAAATCAAAGGACTTATTAATGTTGGAATTAGACAGCACAAGTTAATAGATTTGGAAATAGACAGTAAATATTATAGAAATGGATGTCTCATCAATACCAAATAGAAGAATAACATCCATGGACATCAGATGACAAGACATCGTGTAAACGTTGTAAACTTCATTTTCATACTACATCACTATCGTATACACAACTTAGGAATGAGTTTGAGTATAAGTATGCGACTTCACTAAATTAAACGGAATAACTTTTTCATTCATAGTAATGGAGTTTTAATCTATTCTTGTCTTCTTTTCCACTCTCAAGCTGTTGAAACACAAGAGAGAATAATTTCAAAACAAAATCAAAGAGTTACTACTGACGTCAATATTAGCAGAACACTGTGATTTATCCGCTCTGATTTGTTTTCCTCTACAAAACGCTTTATGTATCCTTAACAAGTTAAATGGAAAAGAAAACACAGAGAGATAAGTGCTGAATATTAAATCTTATAAAATCCGAGACTGATCAATTTAATAAATTTTTGAAGAATATAAAAGTGTGTGTGGGGGGAATCAACCGAGGGGCTAGCCAAAATTCTGGAGGAGCCCTTCTGGCCTCCGCAAAGAATCGCCACTGAGCCTACCTCTTTGATTCTAGTATAGTATATGGTCTACCCTGTTTGGATGTGTCCTTCCTCAGTAAGGGTATATTTATAGATAGAAGTATTCAGCTATTTAAAGAAATTAATTATTTTTTATATTTATTTAATTTTAAGAAATGCAATTCAGTCATAAGCTCTATTTAATCATAGCCCTAACTCTAAAACATCATCCTTTAATTAAAACAAGCAGTTCTGTAACTTTCCCTTACCAGGCAATTATGATACTTTCTTATAATACACTTTTAAAGATAGGCTACGCACGAAACCAGTGACAGAATTTCGTAGGCCACATTTAAAAGGTAGGTCACATACTATACCAGCGACAGAATAATGTAGCTCACATTCAAAAGGTAGGCCACATATACCAGCAACAGCATTTCGTAGGTCACATTCAAAAAGTAGGCCACATACTATACCAGCGACAGAATTTCGTAGGTCACATTCAAACGGTAGGCCACATACTATACCAGCGACAGAATATCGTAGGAAACATTCAAAAGGTAGGCCAAATACTATTCAAGTGCCAGAATTTCGTAGGTCACATTCAAAAGTTAGGCCACATAATACACCAGCGACAGAATTTCGTTGACCACATTCAAAAGGTAGGCTGCATAACGTACCAGCGACAGAATTTCGTAGGTCACATTCAAAAGGTAGGCCACATATACCAGCAACAGAATTTCGTAGGTCACATTCAAAATGTAGGCCACATACTATACCAGCGACAGAATTTCGTAGGACACATTCAAAAGGTAGGCCACATACTACACTAGCGACAGAATTTCGTAGCTCACATTCAAAAGGTAGGCCACATACTACACCAGCGACAGAATTGCGTTGACCACATTCAAAAGGTAGGCTGCATAACATACCAGCGACACAATTTCGTAGGACACATTCAAAATGTAGGCCACATACTATACCAGCGACAGAATTTCGTAGGACACATTCAAAAGGTAGGCCACATACTACACCAGCGACAGAATTTCGTAGCTCACATTCAAAAGGTAAGCCACATAATATACCAGCGACAGAATTTCGTTGACCACATTCAAAAGGTAGGCTGCATAACATACCAGCGACAGAATTTCGTAGGACACATTCAAAATGTAGGCCACATACTATACCAGCGACAGAATTTCGTAGGTCACATTCAAAAGGTAGGCCACATACTATACCTGCGACAGAATTTCGTAGGTCACATTCATACTGTAGGCCACATACTATACCTGCGACAGAATTTCGTAAGCCACGTTCAAATGGTAGGCCACATACTATACCTGCGATAGAATTTCATAGGCCGCATTTAAAATGTAGGCCACATACTATACCAGTGACAGAATTTCGTAGGTCACATTCAAAAGGTAGGCCACATACTATACCAGCGACAGAATTTCGTAGGTCACATTGAAAAAGTAGGCCACATACTATACCAGCGACAGAATTTCGTAGGTCACATTCAAAAGGTAGGCCACATACTATACCAGCGACAGAATTTCGTAAGCCACATTCAAAATGTAGGCCACATACTATACCAGCGACATAATTTCGTAGGTCACATTCAAAAGGTAGGCCACATACTATACCAGCGACAGAATTTCGTAGGTCACATTCAAAGGTTAGGCCACATACTATACCAGCGACAGAATTTCGTAGGACACATTCAAAATGTAGGCCACATAATATACCAGCGACATAATTTCGTAGGTCACATTTAAAATGTAAGCCACATACTATACAAGCGACAGAATTTCGTAGGTCACATTCAAAAGGTAGGCCACATACTATACCTGCGACAGAATTTCGTAGGTCACATTCAAAGGTTAGGCCATATACTTTACCAGCGACAGAATTTCGTAGGACACATTCAAAATGTAGGCCACATACTATCCCAGCGACATAATTTCGTAGGTCACACTCAAAAGGTAGGCCACATACTATACCAGCGACAGAATTTCGTAAGCCACGTTCAAATGGTAGGCCACATACTATACCTGCGACAGAATTTCGTAGGTCACATTCATACTGTAGGCCACATACTATACCTGCGACAGAATTTCGTAAGCCACGTTCAAATGGTATGCCACATGCTATACATGCGATAGAATTTCATAGGCCGCATTTAAAATGTAGGCCACATACTATACCAGTGACAGAATTTCGTAGGTCACATTCAAAAGGTAGGCCACATACTATACTAGCGACAGAATTTCGTAGGTCACATTGAAAAAGTAGGCCACATACTATACCAGCGACAGAATTTCGTAGGTCACATTCAAAAGGTAGGCCACATACTATACCAGCGACAGAATTTCGTAGGTCACATTCAAAGGGTAGGCCACATACTATACCAGCGACAGAATTTTGTAGGTCACATTGAAATGGTAGGCCACATACTATACCAGCGACAGAATTTCGTAGCTCACATTCAAAAGGTAGGCCACATACTATACCTGCGACAGAATTTCGTAGGTCACATTCATACTGTAGGCCACATACTATACCTGCGACAGAATTTCGTAAGCCACGTTCAAATGGTAGGCCACATACTATACCTGCGATAGAATTTCATAGGCCGCATTTAAAATGTAGGCCACATACTATACCAGCGACAGAATTTCGTAGGTCACATTCAAAAGGTAGGTCACATACTATACCAGCGACATAATTTCGTAGGTCACATTCAAAAGGTAGGCCACATACTATACCAGCGACAGAATTTCGTAGGTCACATTCAAAAGGTAGGCCACATACTATACCAGCGACAGAATTTCGTAGGTCACATTCAAAGGGTAGGCCACATAATATACCAGCGACAGAATTTCGTAGGTCACATTGAAATGGTAGGCCACATACTATACCTGCGATAGAATTTCGTAAACCACGTTCAAAAGGTAGAGAACATACTATACCAACGACAGAATTTCGTTGACCACATTCAAAAAGTAGGCCACATACTATACCAGCGATATAATTTCGTAGGTCACATTCAAAAGGTAGGCCACATACTATACAAGCGACAGAATTTCGTAGGTCACATTCAAAAGGTAGGCCACATACTATACCAGCGACAGAATTTCTTTGCTCACATTCAAAATGTAGGCCACATACTATACCTGCGACAGAATTTCCTAAGCCACGTTCAAATAGTAGGCTACATACTATACCTGCGATAGAATTTCATAGGCCGCATTTAAAAGGTAGGCCACACACTATACTAGCGACAGAAATTCATTGGTCACATTTAAAATGTAGGCCACATTCTATACAAGTGACAGAATTTCGTAGGCCACATTCAAAAGGTAGGCCACATACTATACCAGCACCAGAAATGGTATCTACTGTTCGTTATAAAAATGTAGTAACATTGAGGAGGGTAATAATTTAAAACTCTATGTGTTAACTACTTTCAACGTCAAAACAAACGGTCAGAGCCCTCACCATCTCTTCTTTTCCCTCTTCTATAAATTAATACATTTATATTATGCCACGTTGACCGTTCATTGAACGTTTTGATTAATGAACAGTCTATTGAACAGTTTGTTCATTGAAGTACGCTTCAGTTTATTTATTAAATAATTAATTATGAAATAAAACAAATTATTGTACATATACTCAAGTTTGAATGTCATTCAATATTTTCTATCGCAATTAAATTTGTAAAACACCTCCATCAAAATAATGCATGTAAATATCTATGTATTAATATGGATGTGACGCGGGCATACCGGGGCCTTCGTGGCCTGTTGTCTTTTTTGTCAGGATCGATTCTGGTCTAAGAACAAGCCGTCAGCTCACACTCGTCGTTGATGGTGTTGATACAACAGCTGGCCTTCAACTGTAATCTCTCTTGCCCACGTTGTGATTTTGATCTTAAGGGAGTTAAGCTGAATTATCACTGGGATATCTCAGCCAAGCAAAACCAAGTTGGATATGCGTGCACAATTGTGGAAATAAATGGCACCAATTTTGGAAATAAAATGGATGACGCCTGAATAAACTTTAGATAGTTACAAGAAATAAGCGAAAAATAATGACAGTTCTTCTTTTTTCCCCAACACGTTCCTATTATTTGGTGACGGAACGAAAATTTTGACTAGTTTCTCTAAGACGGGCCAGACTTGATAATCAGGTAACTGGCAAATTCAAACACTATTTTTTGTACTTTCCGAAAATGTTCGTCAGCGTTTTTCTTATTATTATTTTCATCAGTTTGGCACAAGGTTTTCGTCGGAGTTCTTTTGTGTTTCTTATTATTATCATCAGTTTGGCACAAGGTTTTTGTCGGAGTTGTTCTCTTCTTCAGTAGATAACTTTGGTTATTATTACTTCATACTTTGGTTGGCAACTGGCAACTTCAAACTCTAACTGACTGGGACTTAAATGAACTGCGGGTGGTGACAGGCTGCGGCAAAAAGTCACTTCATTTTTGAGCGGCGCTGGAACTGGAACTGACTTTAGCTCTGTGGTTGGCGACAGCGGCACGGCAACTAACTCCGTCTCACTATTTCTCTGGGCGGAATCTAACTTTAGGTCCTGTGGGCTTTCGTATTTATGGGTGTCCCTTTTTATTGGTTTGGTGAGTACGCATAAGGTGTGTTATGCAAATACCCTAAAATTCAACCAGTTCTTCTCTGTTTCACACATCCAATCATGGAATGTTCTCCCCCTCCTCTTGTTCTCGCTGTTATCTTACTTTTTTTTATCTCTATTTCTCACTTCCAATCATGGAAGGCTTTCCTCTCCACTCATGTCGTCTTACTTTTCTTTTATCCCTATTTCTCACTTCCAATCTCTCTCCCTCCGCTTTGGGTGGAGTTATTACATGACGTCAGCCTCCCTCAGGTAAATTTTAAATAGTCATTTTCCCAGGGATTAATAATTGTTCTATCTTCTCTCAACAGATCAACTTAACCTTTGCGCTCTCGCTGAATTCCAATCTGGAGAAATATGAATAAAAATTTCTTTCTTTAACCATTTTGTTTATACTTTTCATAAGGCGAGCTTGTATTTCGCCGAGTTTCTAGGAAAATTAAAAAAAAAAAATTTTTTCTCAATTGTTTTTCATTTACGTAATGCTGGTTTGTTACACTTACTTCAACACGGTGGTTTTGACATTTGACTTCTAATTATATCGGCTGTATCTCGCCGAGAAATTAGGAAAATAAAAAATATAAAAATATTTTCCTCAATTGTTTCTCATCTATGTATTGCGAGTCTGTTACACTTATTTCAACACGGTCGTCTAACAACTGAACTCCCATCGCCCATATATTTATCCTAGGTAGCAATAATCATAATTGTCATTTTTATCTCATTCCTATTTTTAGCCAATTTGCAATCAGGCGAAAACGAATCTCATTCCGACAAAAAAAAAAAAAAAAAATCGTTTATTTTTAATTCTTTCTCGTCAGAATAAATCAAAATGATATTAATTCTTTTTTTTGTCCGAAAAAAAAAATTAATTAATCAGTTAACTCTTTCGTCCGTGTTCCATATGACATTGTCATATGGAAAAGAATGAAGATTTTCAATAATATATGCATATTATTTGGAATGCACCTTTTGAAGAAGACAATCTTGAAAAAAAAAAAGGGTGCGATATTCAGACATTTGTTCAAAAGAGTGCATTGGGTCTGGATTAATCATATTCCCCAGACAGATAAAGAGCGTCATTTTATCATGACAGGATTTTACAACCCGCTTCCATACGACGTAAAAAATGTTTACTTTTCTAGTTCAATCTAATCCTCACTTTTGATTGAGTAATCTAGACACACCCATATAGTGTTTAACTTTCCCACCCAGTTCTAAACTTTCTAAATAACTATGAATTCGTTTTTTATTTTCCTAAATAAATAATTTTCACCATTCGTTTTAAAATATCACTGAAAAAACAACTAAGTTCTGTAACATGAATTTTTTCGTGTAGTGATAAAAATCTTTGGTAAACCATTGCAATACATATAGTCATCCGCAGACAGATCTGTTTCGCAGATCATCAGTACGGTTAAATATCCGATTGCTTTTTACTTAGGATTGAAACCCGAACGCATAGGCGTCAGTCGACAATTCTACCTCTGAGCTATGGGCGCCCGGTAGAAGGAGGCAAAAATTTAACGTGTGATATATCATGTATTCATACGCCAATAGTGAGAGTGTTCTAATTTATTACTGAATTAACGATGCATAGATGCTAGAGTAGCTACTGTTTTTTCAAAGTCTACTATTTTCCAGAGTGCTCAATCAGAGTGTCAGAGCATATATTTCTTGTCACGCTCAAGTAGAGTGAGAATAACAAGGCTGCAACGGTTCAGTTCATTCTCTTTACTGCCAATTGTTAAATTTTACTACCCGTTATGATAGCTCTTGGCACGTTTTTGCTCTTTAATATATATATATATATATATATATATATATATATATATATATATATATATATATATAATAAAAGGTGTGAGAAGCCGTGAACGTTTTCTTTAAAAAACATGTTTATTGTTTTGGTATTTATACAAATTATGAAGTATTAATTGTTCATGATTTGCACTACACGTGTTTCGAGTCTAAAATTGACTCTCTTCAGGCGAACAAATTCGTGGTTTTATGTTTGGGTTTCTCCGAATATCTGATTATTCTGTTTAAAGTTAATAGGAAGTATGTGAAAAATAAATAAATAAATAAATAAATAAGAACAGTAAAAAAATATAATAAAAAATATATTATATATATATATATATATATATATATATATATATATATATATATATATATATATATATATAATCTCTCTTTTATAATAGCGTCCACTCTATATATATAAATAATCCTCTCAAATATTCTGCTGTCATTTTTCACGCAGAGGTACACTGGTTCATATTTTTTTCTGTCTGTCTGTCTGTCTGTCTGTCTCTTTTTCCTGTCTTGTGTGAAGGTCAGATGCATTATTTGTCACTGCAAGAACCAACCCCTTTGTCTCCATGTGGTATGCACTCACAGACTGTCCACTCCAAACGTTCCTTGACCTCAAGGCTTCTAGTCGTAAACAGCCACAGCTATATTTATTTTTTGTTGTTTCCGGTGTCTCGCATTTCGTTGACTTCCGTTTTTCTCTTTTGGTTCTTGGAATTACAAGTAGTAAATCCGTAAACATTGTCCTATCTCACATGTTATGACGTCTACCGTCGCAGCCAGTAGAAGAATATAGTGGCGAGCGAAAGAAGATAGTCACCTTACACACAAAAAAATTGTATTTGCTTAATTGGTACGAAGATTCTTTTTTTTTCGACAATATAATTTCAGCAGCAGTATCGGTGATCATTCAGAGCGGTAATCTAAGTTGTATTCATGCGAACAAAGTTCGGGTAAGAAAACACAGACCTTATCTCATCGTGACAACGAAAAAAAGGTCCGCAAATGTTATGATGATTTTCTCATCGTATGACACAAGGCCGAAAGTATTGGACACCCAATGAGGATCGAACCTACTATTCAGTCGTAACTGATATAACGAATATAACTTCCTAACCATTACACCACGTCGAAGTGCCCTTATGCAAATGTTATGGAAATTTTATTGTGTCTATTATATTTTAAGTACTTTTATATATTTAATACTTATATTTTTTACTTTGATGTTTTATGTTATTTCTAAGCGTAGCTCAAATGTGGCTCATGTAAAGTAAAAATGGACCAAACATAAAACGTCAAAAACAGATAAAACATCAAACGTAAAACATGGGCTAAATATGAAATGGAAAAATGGAGAAAACATGAGACGTAAAACATGGGCTAAATATGAAATGCAAAAATGCACCAAACATGAGACGTAAAACATGGGCTAAATAAGAAATGTAAAAATGGACTAAACATGAAATATAAAACATGGATCAAATATGAAAGTTAAAATATTCGCTAAATATGAAATGTAAAACTGGGCCAAACGTGGAACGTAAAAATGCACCAAACATGAAACGTAAAACATTGATCAGACAAGAAATTTAAAACATTCGCTAAATATGGAATGTAATAATGGACCAAACGGGAAACGTAAAAATGGACCAAACATGGAATGTAAAACATGGAAAAAGTATGAAACTTAAAACACGGGCTAAATATAAAATGTAAAAATAGACCAAACACGAAACATAAAAAAAACAAAACAAAAAGAAAAACAGGTAAAATATGAAACGTAAAAATAGACTAAGCAAGAAACTTAAAACATTCGCTAAATATGGAATGTAAAAATGGACCAAACATTGAACGTAAAACATGGTCTAAACATGAAATGTAAAAATGGAATAAACATGAAACTTAAAAGATGGACTAAACATGAAACGTAAAACATGGGCTTAATATGAAATGTAACAATAGAACAAACATGAAACATACAAGTAGACAAAACAAAAACGTAAAAATGAAC
The DNA here is from genome assembly GCA_037127315.1 of Ascarosepion bandense. NCBI lineage: Eukaryota > Metazoa > Mollusca > Cephalopoda > Sepiida > Sepiidae > Ascarosepion > Ascarosepion bandense. The sequence goes on along the minus strand of JBBBDQ010000976.1, from coordinate 1,051,284 downwards.
CAAACATGAAACGTAAAACATGAGCTAAACATAAAATTTAAAAATGGAACAAATATGAAACGTAAAATATGGACCAAACATGAAACGTAAAACATAGGCTAAGTATAAAATGCAAACATGGACCAAACATGAAACGTAAAAATGGACCAAATATGTAAAGTAAATTATGGGCTATACATGAAATGCAAAAATGGACCAAACATATAACGTAAAACAAGGGCTAAATATCTATCTAAACTTATTTATAAATGGAAATTTGTCTCTGTGTGTGTGCCTGTGAGTGTGTGTGTCCGTTACCTATAGGCTCCGAAACGGCTGAACCGATTTTCTTGAAAATTTACACAGTTGTACTATAAACGTCTGTGAGTGTTCTTAGCTAGGTTTTGTGTTGAGGTACCCCTGATAAATATCGAAAATCGATAATCGATAATCGGAAAAATCGAGTTATAGAAGGAACGGTCCGATTTTAATCAAATTTGATACACTCAAAGACAAAGACATAAGAAACGATATTCAGAAGTTTCAAGGTTGCAGTTCTTACAATAGTGCAGAAAATCAATAATATATATATATATATATATATATATATATATATATATATATATATAAGGCAAGATGTTTGTGTGTGTGTTTGTTTATCTGTCTGTATGTTCTTTATACAAATCCACAATTTTTATCCGATTCTCACCAAACTTCACACACATATTCTTTAGGCAGAATCTGAGCTCCAGGACCATAGCCGGGCTATACTGCTAGTGAAATGTAAAACTAAACTAATTGTTTTTTGTTGACATGAAAAATATCATTTTGATGGTAGATGTCTGGATGTTAACGACCTTGAAACAACTCTGAAGATGGCACATGTGTGCCGAAAACTTAGAACCAACGTAATAAAACAATATCTAAATGTTGGACGATTTTTGTCTTTATTTTCACCAGAAATTAAAGTCGACATACGATGTTTAGAATGGCTCATGATTAAGCATAATAGACATTAATTGTTTGTTATATTTCACAATATATATCTGTCCGTTTAGTTTATTTATTGTATACACGCATTGCTTTGTGATCTGTAGTTTCCCATCTAATCCAGTGTTCGAATCTGGATAAAAGCCAGAGTGCGAGTGGTGTTCTTAAACACTAGTAGTCCATTCTCATTTTGTGAACTTGAAACAACATAATCTCTCGACTCTTATAGCCTTTTGTCACACCAAGTATAAAAATTTTCAGAATAACCTAGTCTGACACAAAATCACAGTACTAGAAGCCCTGGGTGGATATCATTCAGGAGTTTGATATATTGGTTGTTTATTAATCATTGCTTTACGGCAGGTACGTTTTAAAATTTATTGCAATAAAACGACTTAAGCACACAGCTAGATTCAGAGAGTAACTAGTGAGGCGGGAATTCTCGAATATTAGCAAAATAGAATTGTACACCAACTACCTCCTTTATACCAAGCGCATGCGTACGTGTAATTAACCTGATGGGCAAACACTTTAAATATCCTATGTTATAAAAGCAAATACGAAGAGAGGTCGAAAAGGTCGTACAGAAATAACATGGAAAGCGAAAAATGACATAACGCTTCTGCAACAAAGACTGTGTTGTCTGATCAGCTTCCGGTGTTAGCGTTTCAGATCAATTCGACGCCATTTTGTGTGTTTTTCATTCATTTCCCACCTACCCATCTCTCTCCTTAGCTTGTTTTGATCGCTTAAATTAATTTGCACCCCCCTCTCTCTCTCTAAATATTCCATAAGATAAAAATTACTACTGAACCTACCGAAATGATTCATTATTAGTTATTTCTATTTTGAAGGAACTAAATTTGCTTGAAGCATGACTACTTTTCTATAATATAACCAGGCCAATTGCGGAAATGCCAACTGAATTCTCTTCATCCGCTGAATCACAACGATGGTTTTACTTATCCGCGGTTGACCTAATTAGCAAATCTTTTACTGAAACTTAGTAAAATATATTTCCAATGAGTGAAATATTACCACAGAACAAGAAAGACATAAATCTTTAATAATATTATTTGAAAAAACATAAAATCAATTTAAATGTTTCAAATATCGAGAAAACGTGTTACTTTTTTCAGCAACTTGCTGTGTAAGAAAACTTTAGAACTTTTATTACGTTTTTGACAAGACTATTTTCAACAGAGTAATTTTTTGTCTTTTATTTAACCTTTATGTTTTCATAACTCGTTATTTATCCTCATGCAAACAATTTGCATCGCACTTTTCCAAATGCCACGGAAAAATAAGTCAATTTTGGTTCGGTAAAAAAAGCTTTTTACAAGTTTATGGGTCCACTTTGTTTGTAACAAGCGCTCATAGTAAATCGATCCTAGAAAAAGACATTTTCTAACAACACTACATGTTTGGTATATTTCATAGTTAGAGAGTCCTCAGTCAGTTAAGTGCCATACGTGATACACGCTTGGGCGATCATGACCCGAAAGAGACATGACTGACTAGGCAGAAGATTTTCCCGCAGTACGTTGTCATTACGTTCTGCGGTAGACTATTTGCCAACCAAGGCTATAAAACATAATTTGTCCTGCTATTTAACCCATACCTGAATAGAGAAGAGATGGATTAATACATTTCCCAAGGGTATTTGCGAGTAAGTCAATACAAGGAATTAAACTGGAATTCGAACTTGGCTCCCTGATTTCTCGTTCCGAGCCGATATCCACTGCAACATAACGCACATCCCCAACGGACTAGGGAGTCCTAGTACCCATAAGTCCTAACTGTATGTGAAGAAAGCCTTAGAAAGACAGGTTTTTAAAAACTTTTCAAAAACGCAAATAAACCACGAAGCAACCTTCGTCACCCACTTCTCTCAACGGGTCTTTTAGTCCTCATGTATATGAAGGAGCTTGCCTTGGAAACCTTTGATCTCTGAAATGTGCTTTGTTTCAGACCCAAAGAGGAGTTGTGTTACCAAACCATTTCACACGGAGTATCTCGCTAGAATCGTTTCTGGGTTATTTTTTCCCTCATTAAGTGTGCTGGAGGTAAACGTTTTCTAGATTAGGAGTTATTCATTTGATAGTCAGAGATCCGAATCTTCGAATAACTTTGAAGGAGGCTATCGTATCTGCAGGTGTACAACATCGTGGCTATTTTACTGCCATTTTGTGAATTCTTTCTGGACCGTACAGTAGCCTCGGGTAGCGCCATACGATGCCATGATTTGGGGTACTGTTCCGGTAATATATCCGGGTGAGTAAACCTATGTTCTTTATGCGTTCATCTCCAATGGGTGTCGGTGTCACAGCTTAATAGTCATCCACCAAACCAGACAAAACAAACATGAAAGCAATGAAATTAAAAATGGACAAAACTATCAAATCAAACCCAACCTAAAAAACGGTCATGTCACGTTGAATACACCGGTTCCCGCTCGATCACCGAAGTTAAGCAACGTTGAGCCTGGTCAGTACTTACGTGGGTGACCACTTGGGAATACCAGGTGCTGTTAGCGTTCACGGATGTGCGTTGTGGTGCGGTGGATGTCGGCTTGGAGGGGGAAATCGGTGAGCCGAGTTCCAATTTCAGTCGAGCACACTGCACTCACTTGCGCACTAGTACCCTTGGGAAAGGTATTAATCCGTCCGTTCCCTCCAGTTATGGGTTAAATAACGGGGTAGGACTTGGGACCCTGCCCTTAAACAAATCCCAATGAGACTTGCTCCGTCAGGGAGGAAGCCCGCTCAACCCGACTAGGGTGAATGCGGCATACATACATACATACATACAACCTAAAAAACACCCCCCTCCAAAAAAAACCCCTAGGTTTAACCATCTAGTATACCAGTGGAAGGGGGTCTACGTTCCAACTTTCTAGAAGTGGAACTCCATCGCCTTCAGTCTCAACCTGATCTCCTGTTCCTGTCTGAAACTGGTATCACCGTCTCAATCCAATCTCACAATCCTGGATTACTCATCCATTATAACAAAATATGACCACATAAATCGCCACGGTTACAGGATCGGTGCCAACATCAAAAACGGGTTTTCCTGCGACCGGGGCACAAAACCGAGGACTCTATACTCTTCTGTATATGTGTTTCCGCGTGGCGTTTATTCATAGTACCGCATTCATCTTTTGTCCTCAAGATGAAGGATCTGTAAACATCGATCGAATATCAGAGAGGATTGAAACTATCGTCACAGATTTCCCTCGATCAACAATTCACATATATAGTAACTTCAATGTCCACCACAAAGAATGGTTAGTCCACACTAAGAAAACTGATGAGTAAGGCAGATATTGCATAAACTTCTCCAACAATTATGATTTAACCCAAATCTTTAAAAACCCATCTGAGTCCCAGATGCGACGGGACAGCAGGTGAACTTTGACTTTTTTCTAACATCCTGCCCTGGCAAATGCACAACAAAGATTACTCCCTCCACTGTCACGTCTGATCATTCCCTAATCAGTATCCAGATTACTGCAAACCAATGATATCCCCAGATTTACCGTTCCGTAGAACGATTTTTTTATATGAGAAGGCACCCTTGGACTATATGACAGAAGCTCCTTTCCCTTCTTCAGAAATACTACCTCTAGAACTGCTACCCCAATCTCCGAATGAATCCTTTCTGAAATGGATTGTTTTATACCCCCCCCCCCAAAAAAAATATATAATGTTCAGTAAAAACCCAACAGTCAGCCCTGGTTCACCCCTGAATGCGTTACAGTCCTAGCTCACTGAAATCACTATTTCAACAGTGTTACTTCTTTCAAAACCACCCGCAAAACTGTAAGAGAGTTCTGAAAAATAAAAAGGGCAGCTACGCGTGTGTTGTCCAGGCCAAGGTTGAAAAAAATATTAGTTCTCGCGAATTCTGGAAGATCACCAACAAAATTATGAACAGAGGTAATGTGGTTGTGCCCACTGTCATAAATGGGGCCCGATGTCATATTCTCCTTGACAGATAAGGCAAAGCAGCTCGCCTCGATCTTTGCTTCAAACCTAACGTTAGATGACAAAGGCCATCCCCTCCACAATACTCCACGTCTCACCTAGAACAATCTCAGTCAGTCAGTTAAGTGCCATACGTGATACACGCTTTGGATGTGAGGCACAGCAGACATGACAGACTGGGCAGATTATCCCGCAGTAGGTTGCCATTGCTTTCTGTGGTAGACTAGTTGCCGACCAAGGCTATAGAACCTAATCTGTCCTATTATTTAACCTATAACTGGAGGAAAGAGACGGATTAATACTTTTCCCAGGGGTATTTGTGCGTAAGTGAATGCAAGGGATCTAACTGGAATTCGAACTCGGCTCTCCGATTTGTCGTTCCGAGTCGATATCCACTGCACCACAACGCACAATCTCAGTACTATACTCAATTCAGTAAAAGAAATCTCTAGATATATCAAAAACCTCAACCTCTAAAAAATCTACTGGCCTGGATAAAATTCCAGTGGTCGTTAACCAAGAATTGTCAACCAAGAATATCAACCAAGAATTATCCAAGATTCTAGCTAAATTATTTAGCCGCTGCGTGAAGGTGAAATCTTTCCCAGTAAAGACCCATTAATCTCCTCAGTATCATCAGCAAACCTTTAAAGGCTATTATCAACAAGAAGGTTGTCGTGCACTTAGATAGGAACAACCTCTTGTGCGATGAGCTGTACGGATTTCGAATAGTCCGATCGATTGCTGATGTCCCAACTACTATTAAACACAGGATTAGTGAGGCCATGACGACACATATGCCAATAAAACTATAGCATTAGATACTGCGTAGACCTTTGACAAGGTGTGTGACAATGATTTATTACACAAGTTCTTTTGCTATGGAATCACTAGAAAAATTTCTTCATTATAAAATCCTTCCTAACAGGTAATTCGCTGAAGGATTAACGGATAATCCTCCGAGGCCCTGGTGATCAACACAGTCGTCCCCAAGGGGCCACGTCTTAAACCAACTCTCTTTCGGATTTAGATAAATTATCTACCTGAGAATAGACTTCGATCATTTGTAAACACCTGTTCCGATGCTATAGCGATATACGGGTAAACCTCCAAAAGTCTTGACAATCAGATATTGGTAACTGATCTCACTTTCGATATAACACTAACTTCCAAGTAGGGATAAAACTGACTGGTTATATTCAATGCTTCCGAAATCATCAATGGAATCACTGAAAGAGTTTTCTCCAAGGACCTGGCATTCAACGCAGGCGTCCCGATCATTTGTAAGCATCTATGCCGATGCTACGACGATATACGGGCAAACCTCCAAAAGTCTTGACGATAAGAGATTGGCAGCTGACCGCTCTTTTGATCCAATTCTAACTTCCCAGTAGGGAAAAAACTGGCTGGTTACATTCAATGCCTTTAAAACCATATCTTGACAATCAAATATTGGTAGCTGACCTCTCTTTCGGTATAACACTAATTTCTAAGTGGGGATAAAACCGGTGGGTTATATTCAACGTTTCTGAAACCAAACTAGTTACATTTCATCACTGCCGATCAGGCTCGAACAACCACCAGTCACGATGTCCTACTCGATGAGGCCCCATTGCCTTAGAAGAATATTGTGCCTCACACTCACGCCCAAACTCAAGTGGAATTCCTATATACGATCCATCACTGAAAGTGCAGGTAAAATGATTGGTTCCTTATACTGCTCCAGTAAGTATATGACCATCACGGTTACGACCCGCCTTGCCACTTACACAGTAGCAAACCCTCCACCCACACACTCCCTTCGTATTCCATCGACGAAAAGTAAGTTCCACTCAAATCACTGTCCTATAGAACAGACTCCCAAGAGGATGTTTCCCCGTTCACTACAATGTTGACCTGTCTTGAGTCATCCCCTCCTATACATATAAATTACACTTTAACGTAACCCACTACCTTGTACAGGATGAACTATACTGTAAAAAAATCGTATATGAATATAGATTAGCCATAGCCGGTCTTCGTTTACGTCTGGATATAATGCATGACCCAACACAATCAACATTGCCATCAAAGTGTGGTATCTGCCGACAAACTATATTTTTATCTCTCAGTTGTGTTTCTGTCTTCAGACAAATAAAACACAAAAATGTCATTAAGGGATGACTGGTCACGAGAATTCCAACCCTGCGTCATACTTCTATGTACCTTGTCCCTTCAGGACGTAGGCGATCACGGCTTTCCACGTTTCCCTATCCCTGGTGGTTCTGAGCATGCCTTCTCCTGTTACACCATGCAATCCTCGTTCTGTCATCCACCTGATTAGATCCTTCAAATATGTTATCCGCTGCTTTCTTCTGTCTCTTTTTCCCTCTGTCTTGTTAGTATCAGATTCTCCAAGCCCTCCTTTTTCATTGCGTGTCCCAGGAACTTCAGCTGTCTCTTCCTGATGCTTAGTATTAATTTCCTTTTCGTTTCTATAATTTCCAAGACCTCATCATTGCTCACATGCTCGATCCATGATATTCGCAGCATTCTTCTGTAGAACCACATTTCAGTTGTTTCAAGTTTTTCCTTCATCTTTGATGGTATTGTCCAGCATTCACTGCCATATTGAAGGACGGACAGCACGTAGCAATCCAGTACTCTCTTCCTAGTTTCTAGCGAAATTGTCCTGTTTCTTAATACTTTACTCAACTTCTGGAATGCTTCTTTCGCCATGCCAATTCGCCTTCGGATCTCTGTATCGCAATTTCCGTCTTCTGTTATAACGCTTCCCAGGTATACTCCTCTTAAAAAGAAGGGGTCGGTTGAATATCGACGCCAGCCTGAAGTTGGTTTCAGCGACCGGGTAATTTGTGGCATTAGCCTATGATCACCCGCTTGCGATACCTACTTTAAACCGGCCTTGTACCATATACCACTACCGTAGAGGGGCGGTGTAAATAACAAGTGTGGCATTTGTTCTTCGCCCATCTGTAGTGTTTGTTTTGGAGCAGTTTACAAAAAAGCATTGAGAGATTCCTGCCAAGGGGATTCCACCTTGCAGCAGCACCTCTCTTGCTGCATTAATTATATGCCCCTTTAAGTAGACACGGCCATTGGCTTGGGGTCCATATCAGGGATGAGTTTTCCTGCAACAAAGATCTCAGTAAGAGGACCCTGATTTCTTGGATCTCGTTCAGTGTCCTTTATCTTCACTGTTTCTCGTCCTCAGTATAATGCTATTGCAATGTTTGATGAAATAGCAAAGAAGCTTGATGACATCTTCTCCACTCAACCCTTTTTTTTTTTAATCATCTCACCCCAAGCAAGACATTCCACTGCCACTATTGCGCATGGGGCTACATTGGGGAAGGTAAAGAGAAGGAGTGTTTAGACATAGGAAATGTCAGGAGGAAGGTGACAGATGAGTAAGGATAGAGAGGATGAGGGTTGGGAAGAGTGCTTGATAGAATGGGAGCAGGTTAGTGTGTTAGGAGGTGTCTATTGACCTTACATTTAAACTCCTGGAGATTGTAGCCGTCGGGGAAGCAATCGTTTGGAAGAGAATTCCACAGTCGGGAAGTGTGAGGAAAGAAACTGTTGGAGTAGAAGTTACGGCTGCATTTTATCGGTTTCACTGTAAAAGGGTGGGATCTAGTTGCTAATCTAGTATCTCGTGCAAATTCGTAAAATGACTGGAGCAAAATAAATAAATAAATAGAAATAGAAATAAAGGTATACTTCTTTCTACACGTGTTTATCCGTTCCCAACTTGTTTATGCAGACAGCGCTACCATTTACTCCTATCTCAGTGCAAATCTTACAGATCTGACAAAGTAAACCTGACAATATCTCTTGAAAAAGCCTTCCAATCAATGGTTAACAGGGGCAAGAAATGGCTTGTATTTTATCGGTTTCACTGTAAAAGGGTGGGATCTAGTTGCCTATTCACATTTGTTTCGATTTCAACATTCGCCACAAGGAGCGGCTGGTCTTCTCAAACAGATCTGATGATGAATGGAAATGCGGTTACGTATTCCCCATGAAATTTGAGCTGACCCAGATTGTGGATAAGATTATTATTATTATTATTATTATTATTATTATTTAATGTATTCACTTCAAGCAAGCCGATTATGCCATTAACCCTCTAGGGCCATTCGTATCATATTTGATACAGTATGAAAACAAGCCTTGAAAGAAATATTTTCCTGAAAAATTTTTTAAGAGAAATATTTTATAAATTTCAAATGAAAGCAGTACTGACTGCTCAGTCAATGAATACCAAATGTTTCCTTATAGGGAAATACCAAATGTTTCCTTATAGGGAAATACTGTATCAAATATGATACGAATGGCCCTAGAGGGTTAAGACGAAAGGAGCTACTGGGAGTGGAGGAAAATGAAAAGTTTTTAGAAGCATCTGGAAACCCAATCTTAAACAGGAAACAAGAGATATACCTCTATTGTGCAAAAGACCAGAGAGAGAGAGAGAGAGAGAGAGAGAGAGAGAGAGAGAGAGAGAGAGAGAGTTGAGAACCGATCGAGAGGCAAACCTATATGGTTCTATTAAGGAAAAATAAATAAATAGGAAATAAAATGTCAGAGTTTAGGCAGAGACGTTATAAGTTTAGAGCTGAAGAAGGCTTTACAAGGAACCGGAAACCAAATTCTAATCGGGAAACAAGTGATAAAATTTTATTCCTGTTCAAAAGACCAGGAAGGAGTGTGAACTAGACGATAGGCAGACCTATCAATTCCTATTGAAGTGAAAATGAATAGTAAATAGATAGAGACTCTAGAAGTATAAAGTTGAAGTAGATTTTAGAAGAAACCGTAAACCCTATTCTACGCAGGAAAGAAGGGATAAAGCTATACTCCTGTTCAATTACTCGGATTTCCGATACAGCTGGCCAGTGCTAACCATTTAGAACTTTTCCTTATTTCATATTATTCTAACCAATCTTCCGCAGAGATGTTGCCTCCCTTAGTCACCTCAGGCCATTAATAAATGAATGTCCTGGTCAAAATTCAAAGATCTCCTCAGACAGGTCAGTTCATAAGACAAACTATTAATACATCAAAGCGGATTGTGAACAATTTCAGGTCTTACATTACAGTAGTATTCCACCCAGCTCTCTTCAAAAACGGAACCAACTGAACAACTTCCCTTATATCCAAATGGATTCTTTTTGACATAAAAGCTTTATCTTCCACAAAATATACCAACAAATGCCAAATAGCCAACCCTCGTTCACGCCTGAATGTGGTGCGGCCGTGGCCCACCACAACCGCTACTACCATCTTTATCCGCGAGAACAGTGTAGTAGAACTCTTGCCTCATTCAGAACTGCGCGCAATTACCGCAAGAAAATCTTAGATAATGCATAAAAACAACTATGTAAAGAGATTAAAAGCTAAAGTAGAAAAAAAAAACATGGATTTTTTAAATCAATTCATCCAAAGTCAAGCGATAATGTCACTAAGACGCAAGGACTAATAAGAATCTAAGGGAAGGAAAAGATTTTAGAAGGAACTGAAAACCTGATCCTAAACAGAAAACAAGAGATAAACCTATACTTCTATTCAAAAGACTATTCTGTGAATTCTAGAAAATCGCATATAGGCAAATTGTCAGCGTTCGCCATTAAAATGAGTCTTGAGGTAATCCCATCTTTGTTAGATAAGAGTAAAGTTTGTCGCTCTTTGCGGAAACTTTACCTCAAACTTTACCTCTACATTAAACGACAAAATCATTCTTTACCCGACTTCTCCTACCTTACGGAAAACAAACTTTATGGGGTGACCCAAGCCTTATGAGTGAAATTGAACAGATGGGACTCTTGAGCCTTGGTTGGCAATCTTTCTTGAGGTGGCGTCTCGTATATAAAAACACTCGGATGTAGAGACGGCGATCCACGTCTGTACTAACCATCGAAAGAAGTCCATGACATCCACTCACAGCACCAGTTGGTTGAAGGATGATGATGACGATGATGATCTTCGTTCTGGGGAAGGGGTCTCCAGACAAAAGTCTTGAGTCTACGTAGACTACTGCGCCATGTAATATTTCTGTAGTTGAGAACCTTAGCCCAGAATTGTCTCCATTCATAGCAAAGATGTTTAACCGCTACCTGAAGAAGAAATGATTCCAAATTCCAAGAACGAGGTTAGTCCTTGTCTCTGGCAAATATTGGCCCATCAGCCTCTTTAGTGTCATCAGAAAACCTTTGAAGCTATCAGCAGCAAGAAACCCGCTATCCACCTAAAAAAAGAAACCCGTGAGCGACAAGCAGTATAGTTTTCGCTTATCTAGTTCTACTGCTGATCTCTTAAATATTATCACACATACCTCGTGAGCAATCACCTTAGATATATCGAAAACCTTCGATAAGCAGGGACATAGGGAATTACTACACAAACTCGCTAGCTATGGAATTTCTGGGCGAGTCCTTTTAGTTATCAAGTTTTTCCTGTCAGGTAGGTCTATGAAGGGCGTTGTTAATTGCTAGTCATCTGAATCACATGAATTCAATGGCGGCATCCTCATCGGCGGTACCCTCTTCGTAAGAACAATCTCAGACCCTTAGCAAATATATAGGCAGATGACACCACAGTGTATGAGTGCACCTTCAAATATCTTGATAGCCAGTGCCTGGCAGCTGATCCAAATCTCACAGCACAATGGAGTAAAAATTGGCTTGTATCATTCAATACAACCAAAACAAAGCTAATAAGGTTTCATTACCATTGAGCAGGCCCTAAACTTGCTCCTATACTGAAGAACAGTCTCATCCCCAAATAGGCCCCATGCCTCAAACGCCTATTGGGCTAAAGTACACCCCAGAATAGAATTCGTACATTTATTCCATCTCTAAAAGAGTCAGATCAGACCATGAATGGAGTATTGCTACCATATCTGGGATGGTGATGCCAAGTAATCACTGCCAACTCGGCAAGTCAGTAAGTCAGTCAGTCAGTCAGTTAAGTGCCATACGTGATACACGCTTGGGCGATCATGTCTCGAAAGAGACATGACTGACTGGGCATGAGATTATCCCGCAGTAGGTTGCCATTACTTTCTGCGGTAGACCGGTTGTCGACCAAGACTATAGAACCAAATCTGTCCTGTTATTTAACCCTTAACTGGAAGGAAGAGACGAATTTATATCTTTCCCAAGGATATTTTCGTGTAAGTGAATACAAGGAATTCAACTGGAATTCGAATTCCACTCCCCGATTTCTCGTTCCAGGCCGATATCCACTGCACTATAATGCACACAGAGTTCAAAAGCGAGTAAGTGGTATTTTGAGTGATGAATTATTATCTATCATACAACCCTTATGCCACAGATGAAACTTTGTTAGCCTCTCACTACTCGATCGCTGTTACAATCGTCAATGTTTAAACGAGCTGCATCTTTATAAATCCCATCAACGCAGACCTTCACAGCTAGGAACCATCTATGCCACAACCACAGTGGAAAATACATCCATCCCCTTCGTGTTTCTTTGGTAAGTAATAAGTTCCTCTTTGACATCTTCTTTCTCAGAACTGTTACTATGTGGAACAAACTCCCGAGAGAATGCTTCACAGACAACTACAACCATGCCCCCCACGAAATTGAGAGTCGACGAATAACAAAGAAAGTTAGTTCACTGTGTTGTGTTAGACAATTTTTCTCGCCAGATTTTGACTTGCATATATATAAGTCTATTATTCGTCCTTGCTTTGAATATTGCTGCCACATTTGGTCTGGTTCTTTGCTATATATTGAAAGACTCTTGATAAAATCTAAAGCAGAATCTGCAATGTTATTGGTTCTGACCTAGCATCTCGGCTTTAGTTCCTTTTCCACTGCCGTAACATAACTTTCTCGTGCTTTTCTATAAATATTTCCAGGGTAATTTTTCTGATGAACATACCTCTTTTTATTCGGGTTCCATTTATTTTTAATTGTTATCCTTAAACACCCCCATCACCAGAAAGATTGTACAAATGGGAACTAATTTGGACTTCAAAGAGACTTGAGGTATTATGGTAGTTGTGGTACTAGATTGGCAGGATGCGCGTTGTGGTGCAGTGAATATCGTCTTGGAACAACAAATCGGGGAGCCGAGTTCGAATTCCAGTTGAATTCCTCGCATTCCCTTACGCACAAATACCCTTGGGAAAGGTATTTATCCGTCTCTTCTCCCCAGTTATGGATTAAATAACAGGACAGATCGGATTCTATAGCCTTGGCTGGCAACCAGTCTACCGCAGAAAGCAATAGCAACCTACTGCAGGATAATCTTCTGTCCAGTCAGTCATATCTCTTTCGAGACATGATCGCCCAAATCGTGTATCACGTATGGCATTTAACTGACTGACTGACTAGATTGGCAGTAAAGCCTCATTTAACAGTTGAAATGGCTTGATGGAACAGTTAGTTCTATGGTAACAGTTTATACTCTCATTGTTCTAGCTTGTGGGATTCTCTACCGGTTTATTGCTTCCCAGCCAAATTTAAATGCAATGTCAATCGCTTTATTTATTTTTTTTTTTATTGTCCTTTCTTTTTAATAATAATTTTCTCATATTCTCTAACACTCAGTAACCTCCGTATGTATTCTGGTGGCTTTATTGCCTTTCTTGGATTTTTAAAAACGTACCTATCCTTCATGACCTTATAATATGCAGTTCTTAATCAGTAACACACTACCTTGAGTGGTCCTTGTTACTTTGATTGTATGAACTACAGTAAAACAACAAATAAAAAAAGCATACAGACAGACACGCAAATCGCTGGCTCGTTAATTAGGTGGATAGAGAGGGAAAGCTAGGGATAGAATTTGGGAGATGGGGTGGGGTTCTGACAAAAAAAAACTGCGTTTCTTTCCATCACTTGTCGGTACATATCATCTGAATAAGTAATTAACTGAATTTTTGTATACCAGCCAATATACAGGCAAATGCAATTGATATCTTTCATATATGTGCGTGTGTGTGTGTGACACACGCGCACGCGCACATGCACTTATATTAACTTACATTAATATTTATTCATAACTATATCTATAAATGAAAACATGCCCGCTTTTTTTTTTCTTGGCGCGGTTGTTTTGCAAAATGTTGTGAAGGCTTGATACTCAGACAATGACATCTGTAATATTTTGGGAATACGCAGCCTTCAGACACTCCGTTATAAGGTTGCCATAACCAACCAAGCTGCTAAGTAGCTCAACCTTTTCATGTCGATGATGTTCTCGTTGCGTAAGAATAGAAGCTTGAATCTCATTCTATTTCGACCGATGCGTTAACCGACAAAAAAAGTCGATAAGTCTATAGAGAGCTCGATCACGTTTATTAAATTGGCCTTGTGCCAAACATAACCGAGCTCCACTCAAGTTAAGATATCATCAAAAGGTTGAAAAGAATAAAAGAAACAGAATATTTACAGAACAGAATAATATCAATTTGTTCACAGTATGTACATCATTCGGACTATTGCCCTCATCTTTGTTGCCATTTGTACGACGTTTTGGACTTTGCACGCTCTGGTCTTCTATATCTACTGGATACATACCTTGGTTAGTTTCTGTGACTTGACCCGAAGAGTTGTGAGTTCAATACCAGGCTACAGCAGTTGTAAACAAGTAACTTACAGGGTTAGAGAGAGATAACTCATGACTTCCAGAAGAGGCATTAGGCAAGAAATAGGGTTCATATACCCCAGTGATTGTAATAGAGTGTTTGGTTCGTAATTCTTAACACTGAAGAAGGCCGGAGCGTGCAACGGCCGAAACGTCGTACAAATGGTAACAAAGATGAGGACAATAGTCCGAATAATGTAAATACTGTAAATACTACCTCATCTCAGAAATATAGCCAAATATCAATTTGTTTGTACGAAATAATCAAACTGTGAAAATATTCTAAGAGAAAGTGTAGTAAAGAATTAAATGAATCCAGAATTCGTTTGTAAGGGATTTTTGTACGTTTCTTGCTTTTAGCGACCCGCGAGTAAGTGAAGAGGAAAAGAAAGCAATAAATGAAAATTGTACTTATCGGCGTTAATTTTTAGGAGTTTATTAAAGTATCTCAGTGTTGTTGTCGTTTTCTTCTTCTTTGTTGACGGCGAGAATGGTGAGGACAAAAAGAAGAGAGAAAGGAAAATAGCACGCAAGAAGGAGAGGGAATGTATGTTATGTCCGGTTCAGCGGCTTGAAATTTCTCTCTTACATTGTGGCCTATTTGATCTCTGCTCCCCTCTGACTGATTCCAGTTTCTTTCTCTATTTATATCAAAGAACTTGTTTACACAGTCTTATTAACTTCTCCCAGTTTTGAAAATCGCTTCCTTTGCATTGGTTAGAAAATAATTCACACTGAATTGCGAATTTAGCTGTCTTTTTCCTTCAGTACAGAGTCAATCCTTTTCCCTATTGGTCAAAATTAGATTTCACACTAGATTGCGAAATTTGTAAATAGTAAAGAGAAGAGAGTTACCTTTATTTCGTATTCACCACAAGTGTTTTAGTCAACGACTAGTAAATAGTTATAACTCGCACAGAATGCGGATGTTGAAACAATTTGATAAGTGATCTACTTCTCTACAGTAGTGAGATCGGTTCTCCCTGGGTTCTTCAACTTTGTGATTCGGTACCAGATTTGTCACAGCTTAGTTAACACCTATAATGTAACTGTTAAAATACAAGATTAAACTTTCGATCTAGACTACCGGCCATAATTATTAGGTCACCTCAGTGTTTTAAAAAAATGATGTATTTTATACAGTTTTTTAGTATTTATTGCCAAGTGAATAATTGTAAATGAAAATAGAATGGTTCGTTTGTTAATACTGCACAATAACGAGTGCATCAAATGAACTTGTAAATATTTAATAATTACCTATATTGTAGTTTCATCAATAAAAGAATGAAGAAAATTTAGGGGGGTTCGGACGAGTTCATCTTTGCTTCCTTGCCTTATAAAATTTTGCAAAGTAATAATAACAAAAGAACCATTCTATTTTCATTTGGCAATAAAAATAGTATGAAATACATCATTTCTTAAAAAAACTGGGGTGACCTAATAATTATGGTTGGTAGTGTAAATAAATCAAATACACTTTAGATAGTTTTTAGCATATCTCTAAGTCAAATATGGAGTAATGAATTCAGGAAAAACGTCCTGTGCCATTCCTTAAAGTGAGTAGCCTCTGCTTACTTTTAAAATCAGCAGAGGAAAGCTTGGCTTTTTGTGGAATCGAACCCTAAACTCTGGCCCTAGTGTAAAAGGTATATCAAGCAGGATCAAGTAGGTCCTATTCAATATTATTTATACTTAACAACATTAGCACAGAACTAAACCGAATGAGAAGATTTACGGAAATAAAGACTATATTGCGATAAACTTTTTGCTTTTAATCAATTCGCCCTAAGTAAGGTGATAATGTCACTAAAACGCAAGAGGTTACTGGGAGTAAAAGAAAATGAAAAAAAAAAACTTTAAAAGGAACTGGAAACCCAATCCTAAACAAGAAACAAGGAATAAATCCATTTTCCTCTCTAAAGACCGTTCAATAAAACAATTAATGGATTTATTTTTAATCAGATAATTTAATTTCTTCAAACATTATTATAGTGGACACTCTTTATTAAAGAGACGCCCAATTATTTATTTTAAACAGCATGTATTACAGTTATTATCGGCTTGTGTATTCGGGAAATCTTAGTAAAGAATCGAATAACATTTGAAGTAATAAAAATGTAAGATTGAAAATAAATCCAATACTTCTCTAGAAATTGCTTTGTTTACGTTTTGGTTACGAAACTGAACAGATATGGGGTCTCGAGAAAAATAATTTGAGTGAAGAGGATGTACTTTCGTTAAAAAGAGAAAATTGAACAGTAACGTTCCTCGTGACCGAGTGGTAAAACTCACCTGATCAAGCGTTGGTTTCCCCTGTGAAGGGGGCACAGATTCGATCTCTGCCGAGCAACAGATAACTTTTATTAAGATGTTTCAAATACGCAGTCTGGTAGATTTAATACACAGAGTTTGAAATAAAGTGGGGCGTCTATTTCAAATATGAGTGTCAACTATAATAACGTTTGAATAAATGCATATATAACTAAAAAGAGTTTTATGTTAACGCATTTTGTTCCTTGAGAAGGCAAGTGCAAAAATATATTTTTAGTAACTTTTATCTATACATTGTAGTCAGTCAGTTAAGTGCCATACGTGATACACGCTTGGGCGATCATGTCTACTCTCGAGGCATGGCTGACTGGGCAGAAGATTATCCCGCAGTAGGTTGCCATTGCTTTCTGCGGTAGACTGGTTGCCGACCAAGGCTATAGAACCCAATCTGTCCTGCTATTTAACCCATAACTGGAAGGAAGAGACTGATTAATACCTTTCCCAAGGGTATTTGCGCCTAAGTGAATACAATGGATTCAACTGGAATTCGAACTCGTCCCACCGGCTTCTCGTTCCGAGCCGATATCCACTGTACCACAACGCACAATTGTAGTAACGTTGAGAAAAATAACTTCAACCACAATTTTGATCTCAAAAGTGCTGTATCTTTTAAGAGGGGAAAGAGTTCATTTTAAGACAAGTTCTTAAAAGTGAAATAATTGAATATTGCCAAAAACGTTAGCTAACGTCTGATTTTTTTCATAATTCTTTTCTGAAAAGAAATGCTTCTTTCTCAAGCCAACATATTTATCTATAGCAATAAAAAAAACTTGAAAATATTATAATTATGGTATAGACGAGGTTAAGATAATAAAAGATTAAAGGCCATGTTTTAATAACTATTCCACCATATTCATTGTTGTTGACTCCATAAAGTTGCATCTATATTATATGTGAAGGATTATCATTTCTGTCTTTTTTGTATTTTGTGTCGTTGATATGTTTCTTTTACAAATCATTGTGGTATTTATGTGAATGTTCATTATGTATATATATATATATGTATATATATATATATATATATATATATATATATATATATATATGGCTGTGTTCAGGTTTTTCTTCGGTGTATATGTAAATATAGCATACTAGCAGTATAGCCCGGCGTTGCTCGGGCGTAATGAAAGCTTTAAAACTAATCCATGATCCTGGAGCTCAGACTCTTTGGACGTTGGCACGAAAGACTAAAAAGCAATAGTTGTTTCCAATTAAAGCGAAACCGTAGACTGTAAGAAAAATGAATGGATGTAAGTCAAATGTTGCTTTCCTGGTATCGATATCAAATAAGTTTTTTTCGTCGTAAACTGAATTTTGAAGGCTAAATAAATCCTCTGAGTAAATGGTATCATAGCTGAAACTAAGAACTACAATTATACCTACTTAGAGCCTAACCCGAAGCAAAAACTAAAAGAAAAGGGCTGAAAAACTGATTTTGATCAAACCCGGTAGGATATCAGGGTATCGATTTCCAATATCGGAGTCAAATAAGTCATCCAAGGATAGAACTGCAACCTTGAAACTTCTGAATATCGTTTCTTATGTCTTTGTCTATGAGTGTATCAAATTCGATTAAAATCGGACCACTCCTTCTATAACCCGATTTTTTCGCTTATCGATTTTCGATATTTATCGGGCGTACCTCGACACAAAACCTAGCTAAAAACACTCGCAGACGCTTATAGTACAACTGTGTAAATTTTCAAGAAAATCAGTTCAGCCGTTTCAGAATCAATAGGTAACGGACACACATACACAGACACACACACACACAGATAAAGTTCCATTTATAAATAAGTTTAGATTTGTTCCTTCATATTTAAATTCAATGTCAATCGTTATCTTCCGTCTTTTTAATTATTGTTACTTTTTCTCAATAGTATTTTTTCTTCATATCCTCTAACACTTAGTAACCCCTTGCATCTTAGTCACTTTATAGCCTTGCTCGTGGTGAAATGATTACAAAAATATCTAAATATTTTCTAAATGGAACTTTGTGTGTATGTGTGTGTATGTGTGTGTCCATTACCTATAGACTCCGAAACGGCTGAACCGATTTTCTTGAAAATTTACACAGTTGCTCTATAAGCATTTGCGAGTGTTCTTAGCTAGGATTTGTGTCGAGGTGCCCCCAATAATTATCGAAAATCGATAATAAAAAAATCGGGTTATAGAAAGAGTGGTTTGATTTTAATCAAATTTGATACACTCATAGACAAAGACATAAGAAACGATATTCAGACGTTTCAAGGTTGCAGTTCTTACAATAGTGCAGAAAATCGATAATGTATATGCAAGATGTCTGTGTGTGTGTCTGTTTATCTGTCTGTGTGTCCTTTATACAAATCCACAATTTTTATCCGATTCTCATCAAACTTCAAAATTTGACTTACATCCATTCGTTTTTCTTTCAGTCTACGGTTTTTCTTTAAGTGGAAACAACTATTGCTTTTTAGTTCTTTCGTGCCAACGTCCAAAGAGTCTGAGCTCCAGGACCATGGATTAGTTTTAAAGCTTTCATTACACCCGAGCAATGCCGAGCTATACTGCTAGTTGATAATAATAAACGGAACAGGCAAATAAATAAACTCCAAGTTTGGCTTGTTACAAGGACAACAAAGTATAAAAATTCCATTTTTAGCTACTTGAATCGGAATATTCGGCACTTTGGATAGTCTGATAATTGACATTTGCCTTTTAGATCTCTCGCACCATGTAGATGGGTTGAAGAACAATGGAGTTGGATTGAGTAATTGAAGTGCTTCGCACTAAATTGCCACGCACCAAGCGGCTGACATATCAGTTTGCTGGTATCCAACGAATAAGAATAGCGATCTTAACTTCTCAGAATATCAGAGAACAAAGAATGTAGCTATCACCTTACAGGTTGAGTGATTGCACAAGTAAGCGAAAATAAGTCTTACCTGTCTAGATGGAGACAATGGGGAGGGGTATGAAAATATAAGAAGACGATGTAAAGATGGAAGAAGGAAACATTCTGGGAATAAGCAAAGCGAGCAGAAATAGAGAACGCTAAAAGAGAAAATAAAGGAATAAGTGGAACAATGCTGATAGATAGATAGATAGATAGATAGATAGATAGATAGATAGATAGATAGATAGAAAAGTTGAAAGGTAAAAAAATGAGAAAAAAAAGAAAACAGAGAACGTGAGTAGAAAAATAAAGGGTGGAAAATACTGATAGATAGATAGATAGATAGATAGATAGTTAGATAGATAGAGAGAGAGAGAGAGAGAGAGAGAGAGAGAGAGAGAGAGAGAGAGAGAGAGAGACAAACAAATAGACAGACAGACAGACAGACAGACAGACAGACAGACAGACAGACAGAGAAGATGAAAGCAAAAAATAAGGTGAAAGAAAATAGAGAAAGTGAGTAGGGACAGAGGTGGAAGAATGCAGATAGACCATGTGTGGCCTGATATATATATATATATATATATATATATATATATATATATATATATAGAGAGAGAGAGAGAGAGAGAGAGAGAGAGAGAGATCGAGAGGAAATAGAAAGAAACAAAAATCGAGAAGAAAAGAAGAGGAAAGAAAATGGAGAAAGCGAGCAGAGAAAATAAAGAAAGAGAGGGAAAATGTAGATAGAGAGATAGATAGAGAGGGGGAGAGAGAGAAAGAGACAAAAGGCGAGAGAGAACGAAAAGAGCAAAAAAATGAAGAGCGCGAGTAGAAAAAAAAGGGGGACGAATTCCGATATAGATATATAGAGGGAAAGGAGAAGGAGAGAGCGAGAAAAGACGAGAAGAAAAGAAAATGGACGGGAGTAGAGAAAATAACGAAAGAAGTATGCAGATAGATAGATAGATAGATAGATAGATAGATAGATAGATAGATAGATAGATAGATAGATAGATAGACTCCCGATCAAAAATTTAAGACCACTTAAAAATCTTTAAAAAGAATTTTTAAACTCCTACCACTTAAGGTTACCAATACTACAATCTAAAAGGTTATGGAAACAAAAAGCTACATTCCAAATATTTTATTTAGAAATTTACATTTTTATAAAATGAGGCGATTTACACATGATCAAAATTATAAGACCAGAGACAAACATAATACGAAATTGTACAAAAAGTTTATGAAAACATTCAACAACCAAATTTAATAATGAAGTCTACCTCCACTGCTTTTGATGACTTCAAAAATTCTGTCGGGCATGCTAGAAATAATCATTTCCATTAAGTTGTGGGGGATGTTGCTCCAGCTTCTGAAGATGGCTTCACGAAGTTCATTTTTTGTTGAATATTGTTTGCCATTTTGATAAACATCTCTTGTCATCCATCCCCAAACATTTTCAATTGGGTTCAAGTCCGGTAAGCATGCAGGATGTCCCAAGAGATGGAACCCATTTTCTTGTAGAAAGGTCAAGATCCGTCTTGCAGCGTGGATTGCAGCATTATCCTGTTGGAATAACCATCCATCCCCACACAAACGATGGCCCTCCGTCATCAAAGATGCTTTTTGTAGCATGTTAACACAACCAGCCGCTCTCTGACGACGCTGCATCACCTGGAGCTCCATCGTCCCTCTGTAAGAAAAGGCACCCCATACCATTAGGGACCCTTCACCACTATGACGTGCGGAGAAAATTTCAGGAGGCATGTTTTTGTTATACCAATATCGTTGGAAGCCATCAGGGCCATCGAGATTGAATTTTTTCTCATCAGAAAACAGGACTTTCTTCCACTTCTCAACGTCCCATGTTTGGTATTTACGACCAAACTTTAAGCGGTCCACCTTGTGACGTGGAAGCAGCCGAGGAATTTATTTACGCTTTTTATTTACCATGCATTTTTGTCTTAAATGTCGTCTGATGGTTGCGGGACTGCAATCAGCATCTGTGACTGCCTTAATTTGACTAGAAGAATGTCCCCTGTCTTTCATAACAACCCGTTTTATTTTCCTACTCAATGTAGGAGAAATTTTTGGGGGACTACCAGAGGATTTTGCTTTTCCATAATTCTGACTGTTCTTTAGAAAGTTGCAAATCACAGTTTTACTGTGATTTACCTTAGCTGCGATCGCCCGCTGTGACAAACCTTGTTTATGGAATTCTAGAATTTGAGAACGCTCAACTTCGGTAAGTTTGCTTGCTTTAGGCATGGTAACACCTTTACGCAGTGATTGCTAATCTCTAACTGAACTAAAACATTGGAATTACCATAGATCTAACAATTTATACCCCTGGTCTTATAATTTTGATCATGTGTAAATTGCCTCATTTTATAAAAATGTAAATTTCTAAATAAACTGTTTGGAATGCAGCTTTTTGTTTCCATAACCTTTTAGATTGTAGTATTGGTAACCTTAAGTGGGAGGAGTTTAAAATCTATCCATAAAAAAATTTCTTTTTAAAGATTTTTAAGTGGTCTTAAATTTTTGATCAGGAGTGTAGATAGATAGATAGATAGATAGATAGATAGATAGATAGATAGATAGATAGATTAGATTAGATTAGATTAGATAAATAGATTAGATAGATTAGATAGATTAGATTAGATAGATTAGATAGATTAGAGAGATTAGATTAGATAGATTAGATAGATTAGATTAGATAGATAGATTAGATAGATTAGATTAGATTAGATAGATTAGATTAGATAGATTAGATTAGATAGATTAGATTAGATAGATTAGATAGATTACATTAGATAGATTAGATTAGATAGATTAGATAGATTAGATTAGATAGATTAGATTAGATAGATTAGATTAGATTAGATTAGATAGATAGATTAGATAGATTAGATTAGATAGATTAGATAGATTAGATTAGATAGATTAGATAGATTAGATTAGATAGATTAGATTAGATTAGATAGATAGATTAGATAGATTAGATTAGATGGATTAGACAGATTAGATTAGATAGATTAGATTAGATAGATTAGATTAGATTAGATTAGATAGATTAGATTAGATAGATTAGATTAGATAGATTAGATTAGATAGTTTAGATAGATTAGATTAGATAGATTAGATAGATTAGATTAGATAGATTAGATTAGATAGATTAGATAGATTAGATTAGATAGATTAGATAGATTAGATTAGATAGATTAGATTAGATAGATTAGATAGATTAGATTAGATAGATTAGATTAGATAGATTAGATAGATTAGATTAGATAGATTAGATAGATTAGATTAGATAGATTAGATTAGATAGATTAGATAGATTAGATTAGATAGTTTAGATAGATTAGATTAGATAGATTAGATTAGATAGATTAGATTAGATAGATTAGATTAGATTAGATAGATAGATAGATAGATAGATAGATAGATAGATAGATAGATAGATAGATAGATAAAGGCGAAGGCAGCGGGAAAAGAAAGAGATTGGTAGATTAGGAGGAGAGAAAGATTTAGTGGAATATCTGTAGATAAATGGACAACGAATAAAACTAGAGGGAGTGAGAGTTGGGAATAAAGTGCAAAAAGTGATATTAATTAATTTCATTGAAAGAAAGAAAAAAGAAATGAAAAAAGGGCAAAAAGAAAAAGAAAGATGATAAACGGAATCAACATAAAAGTGAGAAAGAAGTAAAGAAATATAGAAATTAATAAAGAAATGAGAAAGTCACCTTTTGTATTTTTCTAATTCGCTCTTACGGAGAAGAAGCAAAGAAGTCGGTGAAAAAAGAAAACAAACATACCGACAAATTACCTTTAGGACGAAACGCCATTAGTCTAGCCACTAAGTGGCGTGAACTTTATGAAAAACAGAAATGGATAGAAAACATAAAAGAAATATATAGAACAAAAAAAAAAAAAAGGAAAGTATAAGTGGAAAAAATATTAAGAAGAATACGAAAGTAAATTAGATATTAAGAAAATATTTAGAAAATTAGTATTGAAAATTAAAAAAAATATTTCAGACATGAAACTGTCAACCTAAGAATGTAGCCGACAAATAAACGAACGTAGAAAGAAAGAAATGGAATTTCTGGAAGAGACACACTTAATAACACAGTTACATGAATCGAACGCCATTCACCTGTTTTCGTTCGTCAGGCTATTTTAGACTTTATGATCACTTGATAAGATAAGATTATTTCGTTGGTTAATGCGAGGAATTTCGAGAAATGTTTACCGGCAATCCGCTGTCGTGTTTACAATAATACATTAATTAAGCTATAAAAAAAGAAGAAACAAATTCTACTTTGTGACTGTTGCGTAATTCTCCTCCTCCCCCTCCTACTTCTTCTACTGCTTTTCCTCTTCCTTCTTCTCTTCCTCCTCCTTGTACTTATCTTTTTTCTTATTCTTCTCCTCCTCCTACTTCTGTTCCTTTTTTTTTTTAATCGTTTTATCCCAAGCAAGGTGGTACCGCCACTGGTGCGCAGAGGGCTACATAAGAGAAGAGTGAAAGTTTAAACAGGAGAGCGAAGAGAAAGACGAACCAATTATACAGGGTGTCAGAGAAAGGGCAAGAGAAGGATGTGTATAATATACCGGTGTGAAAACAGTTGCGAGGGTAGACTAAGAAAAGAAAAGAGCAAGATACACGGGGTGATGGGGATAGAACGAGAGAAGGACTGGAGTCAAGTGGATAAGAGATGGGAATTGACGTCGGTGAAAAAGTGGCTGGAGTCGAGGTGCCAGGTCTGGACCGATCGCTTTACAGATTCTCCTTTGGAGCTTGTCGAGAACCCTGAGGAGCGCCTGACCAGATATGACAACAGTATTCAATACACGTTCAGATGGTTGATTTGTATATGTGGAAGATGGACTCAGGCGGGAAAAAAACTTCCTGGCCCGACACAGTGACTCAACCTTCCAAGCAGTGGATTTAGCTATTGATTCAATGTAATGGGTCTACTTGCGGTCGGAAGATAGGGTGAGGCCGAGTAGGCGCAGTGTATTGCTTTCAGTGAGAGTTGCTTGGTCCATGCTGATGGGGGTGGGTAGGATAGACAGCCTGTGGTGTGTGACAAGCTGCTTCGTTTTAGAAGCATTCAAATTTACAAGCTATTTCTTACCTCAGTCTATCACAGACTGGAGTTCCTTCTCTAGATCAGCAGCGAGGTTATGTTTGGCCGCCTCGCCAGATTTCTTTCTGAGGCAGGAGTAAATGGTGGTGTCATCAGCGTAGATGCCTACTTGGGATTTGATCACGCTAGGGAGATTATTTATGAAGATCAGAAAGAGCGTCTGTCCTAGGATAGAGCCCTAGGGGACACCAGCGTTAGTGTGGTAGGATGTGGAGGCATGCCCGTTTAAGACGACCTTCATTATGCGGTTTGATAGGAAAGATTGGGCCAAACCAAGCAAATGTCCAGTGATACCATAACCCTGTAGCTTGCGCTACAGAGTTATGGTATTACTGGCCAACGTGCCAGAAACTATCAAATGCATTAGAGATATCCAGGGCAGCAGCTCGAGCTTCGCCGGATTTATACAGGGCCTGGTATATGTACTCGGTGATGGTCGTCAGCATATCGGCAGTAGTTCTGGCAAAGCGGAAGCATACTGTCTGTCTGAGAATAGTTTATGGGCGGTGAGATGTTGAACTATTTCAGCATTGATGATAGCCTCGAACACTTTGCCGAAAATTGGTAGGGGGCTGATAGGGCTATAAGTGGATGGGTTCGAAGATTCCCCTGAGTTCTTAAATACAAGAACCACAGAAGAGGGCTTCCAGCAGGCAGGAAAACTGGAAGCAGAGAGGCAGGAATTATAGAGTTTTTAGAGGACAGGGGAGAGTTCATGAGAACATTTCTTCAAAACAATAAACGAGATTCCG
This sequence comes from Ascarosepion bandense, assembly GCA_037127315.1. NCBI lineage: Eukaryota > Metazoa > Mollusca > Cephalopoda > Sepiida > Sepiidae > Ascarosepion > Ascarosepion bandense. The sequence continues at coordinate 1,025,588 of JBBBDQ010000976.1, read as the reverse complement.
TCGCCTCAGCTCGCCTTATGGGGTTCAAGTTTTGAAATTATCTTATATATCAGAGAGGGGGTTATGTGAACATCTTTCAGTTGAGCCTCAGTTCTAAGACGGAAGTCGGGTGAGGATACTTCAGACGAGTCAAATGTGGAGTTGGAGGAGAATCTACGAACAAAGCACTCGGCCTTGTCCACAGATGCCGTGAGGACCTCAAATTTATTGATTAAGAGCGAGATGGAGGATTTGTTGTTGTCCAGCACCCGTTTGCAGAGCCGCCAATGGTCTTTGGAGTCGAACATGCGGGCAGCTATGCGCTGCCTCATTTTCTCTTTTCGAACAACAGTTTAGTGTCATTCGGGATTCTCTTACACTCATTACGAGCAGAGCCCCTTCTTCTTATTCTACACCTTATCCTTCTACTCATCAACTTCTTCTTCTCCTTCTTCGTTTTTTATTCATCGTCCTCCGTCTTATTCTATTCTTCCTCCTTCTTCTATTCGTCCGACTTCTTCTTCTTCTTCTTCTATGTGGCGGGCGTTCTTTAAAAACTCAGAAGACCATGGCTCTCCACAACTTGCTATGCCTTGTGTCTCTAGGCAGTTTCTCTCAATTTGCTAAGGTTCCCGCCTGATGTAAGTGGTTCGCTGCCTTCCACTATTTCTCTTGCCCTCAATATGCTCTGTGAGGGTTAAGTTTCCTAAGCCATTATGTGTACAAGGAATTTCAAATATCTTTTCCTGATTCTGAGTGGAAGTATTATTTTTGTTTTCTATTTTCTTCAAGACTTTCTTGTTGTGTCCAAAACTTACTGACACATCATATTAAAACACCGGTTCATGGAAGCAACGTTGAGACAGGTCACTATATAGATGGGTGACCGCTTCGGAATACCAGGTATGGTAATCTTGGATGTACAGATGGTGCAATGGATAATGACTCGGAATGGTTAACTGCCATATATGTGAACTGATATTGCATATTATTTCCCTAATTATTTCTTTGTTTCTAACGAAATTTTTCTTTTTTTTCATACTTTGTTTAATTTTTTGAAGGCATTTTCGCTATCCCTATGCACCTTCTGTCTTCTATTCATCTATTTCCCAGATAGTTAGATTTTCGTCGTTGCTTGATTTTAACATTTCCAATTTGCTGTTTGCATCTTGGCATATTCTTCTTGTTATCAACCATACAATCTGTTTTCTTACAATTGATATTTAGTCCTTTCTTCTCATTTTCCTTTACCAAATTCTGTAGGGGTTTGTTTCTGTGTCTGTTATCAACACTGTCTCATCTGCATAACTTATGTTGCTAAGCAAATCTTGGAAGCATAATGAAAAGTAAACTTTCTACTGCTTTTACCACCGTTTTAGACTTGTACCGTATTAAACGAATCTTAATAAATATATAAAGTCTGAGAGAGTAGCACATTTCAAAATTGGCTGGCTTCCCCATTTAAAAAAATGACCGTAACATAATCTTCCTTTTTCATTTCTCACCACTGAGAAATTTATTTTGTTCTTTGCTGTTGTGTCCTGTGTGGGTATCATAACAATTATCGGTGCTGGAAGTGAAATAAGCAACCCTAACGGAAGGGACTCTTTACTCGACCTTTGTTTTACCTCCATCCCAGACTCCTGCACTACCAGGCAACTCTGCCCCCTCGGAAACTCTGACCACGCCGTAGTCTCCGTAAACATATCAATCCGCACTAACTCTACCCAAGAAAACCAGACCAGCAGAATATCATACTGCTACCAAAGAGCCAACTGGGACTCGTTCAGGGACTTCCTCTGCGACGTCCCCTGGAACAACGTCTTTGATCTTCCTGTCGAAGACTGTGCCTCCGAAGTCTCCTCTTGGGTTAAGGCTGGCATCGATGCTTTTATCCCTGCCAGAAAATTCCAACTAAAACCAAATTCGTCCCCCTGGTTCTCACCCGCTATTGCCCACCGGAACCATTTCTTCCGGCTCTATCGAAGCTGCTCGTCGAACCAAAACAGGCGCCTTTTCACCTCAGCACGGAACAAGTGTAAAAATGTACTGAACGAAGCCAAGAGGGCGTTTGCTACCAGAATTAGGCAACGCATAGCATCCTCTAAGTTTGGCTCCAAAGATTACTGGCGTCTCTGCAAAAGCGTGCTCAGCAGGAACAAGACTTCAATACCCCCACTAATCAATGAATTTGAAGTTCTCACCTCCCCAGCCAACAAGGCTGAATGCTTTGCCCGTAGATTCTCAACCAATTCGACACTGGACTCGTTAGGAATACCTACACCAGACTTCCCACCCAGAACTAAGGCTCAACTCAATAACGTCCACATTACACCCTCGCTGGTCGCCAAGATAATTGCGCAACTTGACCCACACAAAGCGAGCGGCGGTGACGGAATCCCAGTCATAGTACTGAAGAAATGTGCCCCAGAACTCTCCTCTGTCCTCTCTAAACTCTATAACCTCTGCCTATCTGCTTCCTGCTTTCCTGCCTGTTGGAAGTCCTCCTGCGTAGTACCTATATTTAAGAATTCTGGCGAACCCTCAGACCCCGCCAATTACCGTCCTATTAGTCTCCTTCCAAACTTTGGCAAAGTTTTCGAAGCCATTATCAACGCCGAGGTGATTCATCATCTTATGGCCAACGGGCTTCTCTCTGACAAACAGTATGGGTTTCGCTTCACCAGGTCTACTGCTAATATACTAACGACCATTACCGAGTACATATACCAGGCACTTGACAAGAATGGTGAAGCCCGAACCGTTGCCTTGGATATCTCCAAAGCATTCGACAGGGCCTGGCATGCTGGCCTCTTGTGCAAACTGCGGAGCTATGGGATAACTGGACATCTGTTTGACCTCATCCAGTCTTTCCTCTCTAACCGCACATTGAAGGTGGTATTAAATGGGCATGCCTCCCAAAACTACCAGACGAACGCGGGCGTCCCTCAAGGTTCTATCCTAGGTCCCACGCTCTTTCTGATCTACATTAATGATCTCCTCGACACCATTAAATCCCAAGTTGGTATGTATGCCGACGACACAACAATCTATTCCCGCATCGATCAGAAACCAGGTCCGGACGACAAAGTGAACCTCGCTGCCGTACTTGAAAGGGACCTCCAATCCGTAGTGACCTGGGGTAGGAAATGGTTGGTAAATTTCAATGCCTCTAAAACAAAGCTGTTATCAACTAATCACCATAGACAATCGCATCTACCTCCCATTAGCATGGGACAGGCTAGCCTCCCAGAGAGTAAAATACTACGCCTCCTTGGCCTTACACTCTCGGCGGACCTCAAATGAAATGACTATATTGAATCCATTGCCAAATCTGCTGCTATGAAAGTCGGCTCCCTGTGCAGGGCCCGGAAATTTTTCCCAACTGAATCTATTCTGCACATATACAAATCTACCATCCGCCCGTGTATGGAATATTGCTGCCATATCTGGTCGGGTGCCCCTGCTGCTCTCCTTGGGCTTCTTGACAAAATACAAAGGAGGATCTGTAACGTGGTTGATACTGACTTGGCAGACCGGCTGCAGCCGCTCTCACACCGGCGTGATGTGGCTTCCCTGTGCCTCTTCTACAAGTACTTTCATGGCTTCTGCTCCGATGAGCTTAGATCACTGGTGCCGCCTAAGCACGAATTTACACGAGATACTAGATTAGCAACTAGGTCCCACCCTTTTACAGTTAAACAAATAAGATGTAACCGTAAATTCTACTCCAACAGCTTCTTTTCTCGTGCTTCCCGCCTGTGGAACTCCCTTCCACAAGTCTGCTTTCCCGACAGTTACAATCTCCAGGTGTTTAAATGTAGGGTCAATAGACACCTCTTATCACACTAATTCCCAACTATTCTCACAACACTCTCATCTACCCAACCCTCATTCTCGGTATCCTTACCCGCCTATCACCCACCCTCTGTCATTTTCTATATTTAATCAGCCTTTCTCCACTCTACGTAGCCCCCTGCACAGTAGTGGCAGTGACATGCCTTGCTCGGGGTGAAACGCTTATAAAAAAAAAAAAAAAAGAAAAAAAAAGACTATTGGGTTTACTTTGCATTAACTTCACATTTCATTAAATGAACACATTTTTTCCTTCCTTTCCAGCTAGGACTCAAGCAACAATGTAAACTGATCTCTCTAGCTATGTATGGTAACCGATCTAAGAGAAGGAAAATTTGAATTTAAAATTGGGAAGAATGCAACAGGAAAACATTCTGTTATTTTTCCCTATTTTATGGTAATTCATAGATAAAAAAAATATTTGTCGTGGGGTCTTGATTATTCACATAATGAAAGAAAACAGTTAATTTAGTAGAATCTAAACGAAATTCTAGAATTATAAACGAACGCAGTTTTATTATTAAGACACAATACAGAATACATCTGGATTAAAACATCACTTCTTCCTCTCCCTCTCTTTTTCTTTGTAAATATTAATATCAATTTATTATATAAAAAAAACAAAACAAAACAAAAAAAGAACAAAAACAAATACAGCTTCCCTAGCAGGAAAATAAATAAATAAATAAAACGGTAAAAAATTAAAAAGACGCTGGCATGTCTAAAAAGTGTAACAATCTGCCACAAAGGAAAAATGGAAAAAGGAAAAAAAATGACAGAATAGGTTAAAGAGCGAGTGTAAAGTGAAAAAGACATAAAAAACAAACATACAAATGATAACGACACCTTACGCGTACGCACATCTACACAGACGGAAACACGTGCTCGAACGCACAACTGTATAGACGGACGCATGACCGCACGCGCATAAACGCACACAGGTGCACAAACAATACGAAAAAACCTTACACCAACAATAAATACATAAAAAAGACAAAAAAGAAAAACATTATTAGTAAATTACTGATAACCCTTGAGGAGTTGACGGACAGGTCCGCCGAGGAAACTCTGGAGTCGGTATGCTGAAGGTATAAACTTTATATATATATATATATATATATATATATAGAGAGAGAGAGAGAGAGAGGGGGGAAGCGGGGAGAGTAAAGGAGAGAGAGAAATAGTGTATACATGTGCAGGGATTTTTCATTAATATAAGTTTTAAACATGATCTTCATTTTTAAATTTTTTTCCTTACATACTGATGTGTTAAAAGCCATGGAAGAGAAGTATACTTAGATCAGCGCCAGTTGTGCTTTTTAGCCCGTACCTGGGACTGAAAAGTGCAAGCGTGCCTTTCCCAAGAACGTTGTTGCAAAAGTGAAAGCAATAATCGATTCAACTTTCGCACCGATAACCGTTATTTTAGACGCAGATCTAAAAATATTTGAAATGCTTTGGTTAAATGAGCTTAAGGTGGATAGATAGTTGATTTTCTCAGCGCCGCTTAGATGGGGTACAAGGCCGAGAGTATGGATTGCCCAGTGAGGATCGAACTCACTACTCAGTTGTAATAAGTTCTAGCAAGGCAAACTTGCTATTACACCACGCCGAGATAGATAGATAGATAGATAGATAGATAGATAGATAGATAGATAGATATGAACAACTGAGAAAGAAAGAAAGAAAGAAAGAAAGAAAGAAAGACCAACGTTCCGGTGTGAGACGAAAGTAGAAATTAAAACCTGAAATAAAAAAAAAAGAGAGACCTGGAGAAATACCTAAAGAGTGAGAAGAATTCACCGAATGAAACACAGAAATGCAGAAAAGACAAGGAGAATAAGAATATTTACCATCAATGACTAAACTCTACGAATCTATAATCAAAATGGCAGATAGAATAATCATTTCCAGACTTCACACCTGTGAGAAGTGCAAAAAACAAAAAAACAAAACAAACAAACAAAAAAAAAAACAGAAAAGAAAAGAAAAAAATGAAAGAAAGAAAGAAAAAAAGAAAGAAAGAAAACAAACAAACAAAAAAGAAAATCCCCCAAATTCTGTTTGTTCATCTGTCAACTTGTCTAAAGTAATTTACTTTTAAGTAAATTTTCCCTGTATATTCTTACGTACCCAGTCATTTCAGGATATGGGCAATTATAGCTCCCCATACTTTTCCTTTTGTTGCTCTAAACATCCCTTGACTCTTTACCATCAGGCTAGTCCCTGTTCTGCGAACCATTCACACAATTTCGTTAAATAGGTTACTCACTTCTCACGATTTCAGTATGTCCTATGAGTGTTAAATTCTCGAGACTATCTTTCTTCATTATGCGTCTAATAAATTTCAATTGTTTCTTTTTGATTATAAGTTTCGTCGTTCCAAATTTCTTAAAGACTTCCTTGTTACTCACACTGAACTGTAATCGATTCTCACCAGGCATGTCGACTTCAGTCACTTACTCACTGACGAGATGTGGCTTCCTTCTGTCTTTTCTACAAATATTTTGATGGCAACTATTCTGATGAGTTTTTTCACTGGTGTCTCGTCCATATGAATTTAACCGTGCTTCTAGATTGGCGACTAGATCTCTGTTTTACTGTTGAACTAGCTAGATACAACCGCCACTTCTACTATAACAGTTTTTTTTTTATCAGATTTCTCACCTGAGTAACTCCTTGCTTCCCTGACAACTACAATATTCAACAATTTAAATTCAACGTCAATCGCCATCTTCTGTTTCTTCTTTGTCTTTTCCTCAATCCTTCCCACTAAAGTCTTCTTATTCGCTTTCACTCCCTGTAACCACCCCATACGTTCTTGTGGCATTGTCACTTTGTTTGGGATGAAACGATAGCAAAATAAGCTTCATTAAACTTTTTATTTGCCTTAAAACTTTGTCGTTGGCCTATATTCAGCTCATTGCCTTTCCAGCATTCGGACTATATCACTTTGCTTTCAAGTCTTTTCTTAATCTGTTAAGAGAATGTCCAGTATTTACTACCATGTAGGAGATTGGATAATACATAGCACTTCAGTATGTTCTCCTTTGCTTTTCTAAAGACATTTTCCTGTCCCTTTATCTTGAAACGATGCACCACAACGCACATCCGTCACTAAACGCTTACAGCACCTGGTATTCTCAAGCGATCACCCATCTAAGTACTGACCAGGCTCAACGTTGCTTAACTTCGGTGATCGAGCAAGAACCGGTGTATTCAACGTGATATGGCCGTAAGCCGAACTCCTATGTAATACCACTCGAACTCACTCCTCGGTCGTACCAATCCTCAAATACGACAGTCTTAAGGCCTTATCATGTTGAAACACCGCTTCTCTTACGACCACCGAAGTTAAACAACGTTGAGTCTAGTTAGTATGTAGATAGGTGGCAGTTTAACAATGTCAGGTTCTGTAAGCTTGGATGCGTGGTTGGTGTAATTGATAATGTGTCGGATTTGTTAATTGGAGACCCTAGTTTCAATTCCAGTCGGGTTCATTATATTCACTGGCGCGCAAATACCATTGGAAAAGGCATGAATCCACCTTTTCTTTTCCCAGCTATGGGTTAATTAATAATTCTTGTTTTACTAAATCATTATTATCTCCCAATCAAATATTTTTTTTACAATTTAAAAAATATTTTCGGGATTTAAATAACCTGCAAAAGGTTGATAAGCTGTAAAAACAGATTAATCAATTAATCTATTATGACAGCGAATGTTCGTCAAACACCTCACAGATGAAGAGGAAGCATGAGAAAACAGAAGTGTGGTTCTATAGAATGTTGTTGAGAATACCATGGACTGTACATGTGAATTATGAAGACGTTTGAAGGGAAATAGAAACAAAAAATATACGCTTATACTTAGAATCAGACAGTTGACAAAAATGAGGAAAGAAGATTCGGAAAATTTAACACTCACAGGACATGTTGAAAGCAAGAAAGACAGATACAAACAGCGAGTAGCCTACCAAAGGAGCATGTGTAAATGTATGACAGAACATGGGCTGAGAGCGATAACAAAAAGGTAAACATTGCTATGAGCAATAAATAAGGAAGTAATGAAGAGACTCGTCACAAAGAAGAAGAAGAAGAATAAGAAGAAGAAGAAGAAGAAGAAGAAGAAGAAGAAGAAGACGAAGAAGAACAAGAAGAAGAAGAAGAAGAAGCATTTCAAATAGTTCTTATGTCTTACATTATCAAATGTTTTTGGGTAATCTTTTTTAATCTTTTCACCTCAAACAAGGCA